>CANXYI010298977.1:0-16803 GCA_948208565.1 Hura crepitans | reverse complement strand
TTGATTTCAAAAATTCTTTCACCATTGGACTTAGTGTAATTTTTTTGCTTTAGGGTCTAATATTTTTGCATCCGTCTGGGCACATCCCGAGTCAGTCCCGGCTTGAAAATTTTTTATTGCCCCGATGCATAACTTTCAGTTCAAAATGAATTGTTGGTTTTGCTAAATTTTTAAATTTTGCCCATTTCATCGAATTAAGGCCCCTCAAAGTTTCATGACTCTTACCACTACCTCGATCCACGTGTGAGTGACCTAGCACACCGGGTTGACTCTTTGGACCCTATGGCACTATTCTCAAAGCCTCGAGACACGAGCATTACACCTACAAAAATCTTGTGTCCTTTTCCACCCTTTTATGTCTTTAATTCCCTTTGTTCTTCACCAATATGTCTTGCACCTATATAATGTGTTTCTAACGTAGAAAATTCACTAAAAATCATGCTAAAGCTTTAAATTGAAATCTAGAAGCTTGAAAATTCTTAGAATTATGTGGACTATCTAAAACTAAAATAAAAACCAAGAAACCATCACTTACACTCAAGTTGAATTTTATTCCCACCATAACCAAAACTCCTATTTAAGCTATTTTTTCCAACTTTTATAGATAGGTATAGAGTTTAGAGACTATAAAGATAATTTCCCTATAATTTTTATGGAATTTTTATGCAGAATTGATCATGGTTATTGAGGAAAATGGTTGAAAAATAGAGGAGGGGAAGTTATAATTGGCATCGGCTATTCCATAAGAACAGTGGTGAGAGGTGGTTGTTAAGCACATGGGAATGATACATATGTGTAGAGGGGCTATTTATAGTGTGGGTAGGTGGCTTGATTCATAACACATGTCGATCGAGTGTCTCAGAAAAATTCATTTTTAGCTGTAACTTTGGACAATTTTAAAAATTCATATAGACTCCAAAAATCATTGTATTTATTTTTTTAAAAAAATCCTTAATTTGGCTCATCTACAGGCTCATAAAATTTCACATCAAAATTCTATTGGCAAGTCAGTTAACTAATGAAATATAAAATTGATAAATTCTAAAAAATTATCAAATGACCTTAAAAAATTAATATTCCTTCACCAATTAAGAGATTGGAATTTTTAACCTTTAGGGTATAATATTTTTAGGTTTGTCCGGGCATATCCCAAGTCATTCCTGCCCTAAGATGATCTAAGGTTATGATTCACAAGCTTATAACCCAAAATGAATTATTGGTTCTATTATATTTTTAAATTAATTAGGTTTACCAATTTTCTAGCCCTTCAAAGTTTCATGACTAGTACACATCAGTTCTTGCTTTATATAGGTGTCTCGATTCCCCATGAACACTATTTAAACCCCGGAGGCATTGTTTATAAATCCCCGATTTACGGGCATTACATGTTGCATATTTTGTGTTGTTGTGATACTAATGAGTTTGAGGTGATTAAAAGGATCACAAGAGTTAAGAATGAGGAGAAAATGTTTATAGAAATGTTTTTGATTATGCAAATTACTATTCATATTTGGGACAGTGTCTCGGTGCATCTATTATGCTGCTAGATTTTTCACTCGAGGAATTCCAAATATAGAAAGTAACTAGTTTTTGAAAAATTTTTGTAAACACATATTTTTATAAGATAAATGTTTTGTAAAGAATGATTTCAAATGGGATAACATGGTAATAGTATGGTTAATGTGTTTATGTGCACATCTCTTCCTCAAATTCGATGACCAGCCAACATTCAGATAAGGTAAGGGGTGTCACATTTAGTGGTATCAAAGCTCTAATTTAGGCATTTATAGGTAATATATAAGTGTTTTAGGTTGACTTTATACATTATAAATTTTATGATATCAAGGCTTATGAATTGTTCTTTTATCTACAGATAAGATGAGTTATCATGCACCACACTAGGATAAGGATGTCAAGAGTTACATTTCCATGTATGTGAGACATTAGT
Organism: Hura crepitans; assembly: GCA_948208565.1. Classification (NCBI taxonomy): domain Eukaryota; kingdom Viridiplantae; phylum Streptophyta; class Magnoliopsida; order Malpighiales; family Euphorbiaceae; genus Hura; species Hura crepitans. The sequence goes on along the minus strand of CANXYI010298977.1, from coordinate 14,855 downwards.
TAGATAGGGTTGCATCCATATCTAATAGTGTAGTGAGGCAAGTATCATCTATAGCTTTAGTGCTGCTATTATTTGTATAATAGATGCTATAGCTTTTGAGACAAGCTACGGCTACTGCTCTAGCACTAGCACATCAATAAAAGGTTCCCCTAGCTCTCTAAAAGACTTACCTTGAGAGAGTTAAGAAGATAAGAACCAAGGATTTCAAGGTAGAAAGCACGATAATGCCTAGGAAGGTAGAGTACTAGTTAGACCTTACTTAGAAGATAATAAAGCATATTAGATGCACCCTAGAAGAAAAGGTGATTGTGTTATATTTTTTCTCTAAGAAGAAGCATCAAAATAGTGGGAAGACCTAAAAGAGTACAAGTTTGAGGATAAGCTAACATGGTACATTTTCATGATAGAGTTCCATAAAAGTACATTTTTAAAAATTATCTGCATGACAGAAGATAATAGTTCATAGACCTCAGTTAAGGGTAGATGTCCATTAGAGAGTTTGAGAAGGATTTCGCCATGCTTAGTAGATATGCCAAGGAGACCATTTCTATAGAGGTTGACAACTATAAGAGATTTAAGAAAGGATTACATATGGACATTGAGTCATAAGTTATTACTATGAAGATTTAAGAGTTCTCACAGGTAGTTTTCAGTTGTCGCTCCATAGTGGGGGTTCAGAAAGAGGAGAGAATTCTATAAGAAGAAATGGCCTTTTGGATAGGGAGTTTCTAGTGCAACTCAGAGACTGGATAAGACTTTTAAAGGGAGTCAGTTTATGGATCCACTATAGGCACAGAAATAAGGCCAGTTGAGGCAATAAAGGTAAGGTTAGATAGTAATCTCGGGTTGGTAGTACACTAATTTAGACAATTAAAAGTGGCTAGATACCTTAGTGCTAGACTTGCCACAAGAGATATAGAAGAAATTGTTAGAAGTTAAAGCTAGAAGTGTGTATTTCTTATATGTCATCGAATCTTTTTCATAAAAATTATCTAAAAAGAGTTGACACAAAATAGGGATCTATACATGGTTCCATTAGAGGCAAAAGGGAGATCAAAGAGAGAGAGTAGATAGAGCTTAAAGGGACAAGATAGAGACCTGAGCTAAGCATAAAGCTCCTACTAGGCAATATGCTAATAGAGCTAAGGAGGAGGCAAATTCACTAAACATTATTGCTGGTACTTTTCTAATCTTTAACTCACATACTTTGGCTTTAAAAGATCTAAGGTCTACATAATAATATATATGCTTACCAATAGCATAAGACTTAGGGTTAGATTCTGAGTTAATTGACCTATATATTATGGTTACCAATCTTAAAGGTCAACACATTAATATAAATAAGGTTTACATAGAGTATCCTATAATGGTTTGAAGGCCAAAGTTTTTGGCTAATCTCATCAAGTTATCATTTGATGATTTTGACTTGATATTGGGCATAGACTAGTTGTCCAAGTATCAAACTCTGGTAAATTGCAAGTTGAAGAGGATAACTTTTACATCTGAAAATAGGTCTAAGATCATAGTTATGGGAGAGAGGATGAACTTTTTATCTAATGTCATATTAGCTATGACAGCGAGATATATATTAAAGATGGGTTGTTAAGCTTTCTTGACTCATGTATATGACACCCAAAGAGATGAGATAGATATAATTATACTAGTATTGTCAAACTTCCTAGATGTTTTTCTTAAAGAGTTGCCCAATTTGCTACTAGAACGAGAAATCAAGTTTAATATTAAGGTTTTACTTGTCATTGCTCTAATATCGATAGCTCTATATTAGATGGCTCTAGTATAGTTAAAAGAGTAAAAGATTTAGCTTTAAAAGTTGGTTGATAAGAGCTTCTTTAGGCTGAGTGTTTCACCATGGGGAGTACCGGTTCTATTTGTTGAGAAGAAGGATGCTTTTCTTCAGTTGTGTATGGATTATAGACAGTTGAACAAGGTGACCATCAAGAACAAGTATCCTTTGCCATGGATAGATGATCTATTTAATTAACTCAGAGGAGCTAAAGTGTTTTCCAAGATGGATTTGAGATTTGTATACTATCAATTGAGGGTGAAAGAGTCTGATGTGGCGAAGACGACTTTTAGAATGAGATATAGCCATTATGAATTTAAGTTTCCAATACTCTTGTGGCAATTATATAATTATTGAATCGTGTATTTAGATAGTATCTTAATCAATTTGTAATGGTTTTCATGATGATATCTTGGTCTATTCTAAGAGTAAAGAGGAACATGAATAACATCTAAAGATAATTTTTTAGATTTTAAGAGATGAGAAACTATATTCTAAGCTCAGTAAGTGTGATTTCTAGCTTAGTGAAGTATCTTTTCTTAGGCACATAGCTTTTATAGAGGGGATTCATGTTGATCCTAGTAAGACTGAGGTAGTTATGGAGTGGAAGCCACCTAGGAACACCACAAAAATTAGGAGTTTTCTTTGTTTGGTAAGGTATTATAGATAGTTTGTTAAGGGTTTATCTTTGATTGTAGCACATATAACTCATCTATTAAAGAAAGATGTGAAGTTTGTCTAGGACAATAGATATCAAGAGAGTTTTGACAAGCTTAAGGTGATGTTAATTAAAGCACCTATTCTTGTTCAGCCTATTTTTGGGAAGGGCTTTAACTAAATAAAGTGATACATCTTAAAATAGATTGGGTTGTGTTCTGATGTGGGATGGCATGGTTGTTACCTATGCTTTAAGGCAACTAAAGTCATATGAGTAGAACTACCCTAGTCTTGATCTAGAGCTCATAGCTATCATGTTTGCTCCATAGATTTAGAGACATTATCTCTACAGAGAGAAGTGTAATGTTTACACTGATTACAAGAGTTTGATGTATCTTCTGACATAGAAGGATCTAAACTTGAGATAAAGGAGATAGATGAAATTGATTAAGAATTATGACTATTTGATTAATTATCATCTTGGAAAAGCCAATGTGGTGTCTAATGCACTTAGCAAGAAGTTCATGGCAACTATGAGAACCATGAATTTAAAATTTCAACTTATGGGTGATGATGCTTTATTAGTAAAGATACAATTTAAGCCCACTTTGTTATAGCTAGTTAAGGATTATTAGAAAGATGATCATAAATTGATAAGTGTGATTAGTGCTATCCAAGATAGAAAGCCTACTGAGTATGAAATCAAGAGTGATGATTATCTGTATTATCACAATAGGATCTATGTTCCAAATATGGAAGAGCTAAAGACACAGATTTTGCAAAAGGCTCATAACACTTCATATGCTATGCATCCTAGTAGCATTGAGATTTATCAGGATATGAAGTTGTCATATTAGTGGCCTATTATGAAGGGAGATGCATTAGAGTACATGACCAAATGCCTTATTTGATAGCAAGTGAAGGTAGAGCATCAAGTTCCATCTAGATTACATTATCTTATAGCTATTCTAGATTGAAAATGAGACAAAGTCACTATAGATTTCATTGTCAGGTTGCCTATGACTAAAGGTAGATGTGACTCAGTATGGGTTATTGTAGATCATTTAATCATGATTGGTAATTTCATACAAGTAAAGATGGACTACTCTTTGGAGAAGCTTGTTGAACTATATATTGATGAGATCATTAAATTGCATGGTATGCCATCTTCTGTTATATCTGATTGGGACCCATAGTTTACATCGAGATTTTGGAAAAAGGTTTACAATGCCTTAGATACTTGACTGAGTTTTAGTACAACATTTCATCCTCAGATGAATGGATAATTAGAAAAAGTTATTTAGGTAATCCTTCAATATATGAGTGATTTTATTTTAAGAAGTATATGATATTATGCTTATGTTAAGGCATGGTTGTTAGGTGTTGGAGGATATGTTGAGGAGTTGTGCCATTGAGCTCAAGTGTGGCTAGGATCACTATCTACCATTGGTAAAGTTTTCTTGCAACAACATCTATCAAATGAGCTTAGGTATGGCTCCTTATGAGGTATTATATTGAACGAAGTGTATAATTCCTTTATGCTATAATGAGTTTAGTGAGACTAAGCTCATAGGTCTAGATCTGATCAAGCATGTACAGGAACAAGTAAAGATCATCAAAGAAAGGTTAAAAGTAGCTTTTGATAGACAATAGTTGTAAACTAATCTAAAGAAAAAAAAGATATTCAGTATAAGGTAGGAGACAAAGAGATTTTTAAGGTTTCGCCTTTGAAGAAGGTTTTTACAGTTTGGAAAGAAGGGAAAGTTGAATCCTAGGTTTATTGTTCTGCACAAAGTAATAGAAAGTCTTAGACCAGTAGCCTATAGACTGGCTTTGCCTCTTAAACTTCAATAGATTCATGATGTTTTCCACATATTCATGCTTAGAAGATACATATCAAATCTTACTCATTTGTTATCAATGGAAGAAGTAGAGATTTTTCTAGATCTATCTTATAAAACCTGCAAGGATCTTAGATAGAGAGGTGAAAGAGCTCTAGAACAAGTTAGTACTTTTGCTGAAAGTTCTTTGGAAGCACCATGGGAAATAAAAGATTAGATGAGAGAGCAATAATCTCAGTTGTTTAAGCTAGGTAATGTTAAGGCTGACATACTTTTAAGAAGGGAAGAAATGTAAGGCCTGAAAAATCCTAGTGTTATAAATAGTACTTCCCAAGACGTGAATAGTATTTTCTTGAGGTTGGGGGCAATAATTTTATTAAATGGATGTATCAATTGTAAAATAATTTTGGGTGAAATTTGAAGCTAAAACGAAGTCATTTATATGGCTAAAAATAACAATTAAGTTTTACAGTAGTGTTATATGAATAGTGACCTAGTTTTAGCTGAATTGTAAAATATTCAAAAAGTTACTCAAAAAATTTTGGAATTAATACAACCTAACACTCAAAAATTGAAATTAGCCTGTTTGTGTTAGAATACAAAATTTTGGAGATCGAAAAGTATTTTTACTTAAATCGGACAACCTTAAAAACTATGTTTTTAAATGATTTTTTGCATTTTTTGAGCATGAATTTTTAGACACTTCTAAGTCTTGAACTATGTACATTTATGGGTCTCTTGAATAAAAAATAGGTAAGAAAATTGAAAAAAAAATTTCACATGGTGTATAAAGGGTCAATAAAGGGGTCAAAGGAGGAATAGTCTTTACCTTTAACCTTTTTATTATTGACGCCTCCAAGAAGGAAGTAGTAGCCATTTTTGCTCCTCAAAAGTTTGATTCTTACTAATTTCTTCCATTTGAGCCCTAGATCTGAGCCTCCATGACCTCAAGAAGTAGATTCCATGGCCAAATTTTCAACCTTGGTGAATAGTAACTCAAAATTTTTTAGGTAAGATTTTTTGAATTTTGATATTTTACCTAGGTTCCCTAGGTGTACAAGAGTAGATATATATAGTCGTCTTTCATTTTTAGTGTCTATATGATTTATTATAAATTTTTACATATTGAATTTGTATTAAGTAGTTAAGGAAATCGATAAGACCTGAGATAAAGGCAAGGGCAAAGTGTGACCAATCCTTTTAAGTGTATTGTGACTCTCTTGGTACATGTAATCAATGTAAATTGCCTAAATTTAAGTATACCTTAGAATTTCTAAAATATGTAATAAGTGGCATTTATGAAATAAATGTATAATTAATGCATGAATTAGCATTTAATGTTAATAAATGATTTAAATAATGTATAATAAAATTTATTATGATGTTAAATGAATAACACAAACGTGTGTTGATGTCATGAGAATGATAGACATGCATGTATGTATAAATAAGTATGTATTATGCATGGGAATTTAGATGTATGTGCATAATGATATTATATCCATCTGCACATGATGAATGATATTGAATGCATAAAATAGAAGTTTGGTGTGACATCTTTACCAATTCTATACAACAAACCCAAATAAGGAGTAAAACACTAATGATATTTAAACTATACCACCCATAAAATAATTTAAAACCTTTTGTTCATATTAAAACATACTTTACATGATTAATGTGATAAGAACCATAACTATCAAAAACCAATTTTGGGGTACCCAAATAGGGTCCCTTTATAAAAAATCTAGTAGCGTAATAGTTATACTAAGATACTATTCCAAAGAGTAACCTATCAAAATAAAGACTTCTATAAATTTCTCAACAGATCCTAACAACTTTTGAGTCCATCTGACCCTCTAAACTTATCATAAGGCAACATTCTACAAGCATGCTTAAGGAAGAGATATCATATAAGTCATGTAATCTTATAGAAGCTTTTAAAGGAAAGAAGAAAGAAAAAGTAAAAGATCTATTAAATAAGGTTTATAGAATATAATTATAGATTATAGATTAGGCTCAATCACTTATATACACAAGAGTGCTATCTTACTAAATTACATCACCAAAAATTATACAATAGAAATAAAAATACCCCAAAAGATTGGTTTTTTTTATCTCCTATCTTATTGAGGCTTTGATTCTAATCTATAGCTTTTACCTATGCATCACAAAAATAGGACTATGTATTAAGCTTTTGCTTAGAGGTTGTAATACCAGAAAAATCTTGGTGTTATGAATAGTACTTCCCGAGTTATAAATAGTGATTCTGGAGGCCAAGGGTACTAATTATATTAAATAGAAGTATTAATGATAACATAATTTTGGGTGAAGTTTGAAGTCAAAATAAATTCATTTAGATGGTTAGAAATGAGAATTAAATTTTATGGTAGTGTCGTGTGAATAGTGACCTAGTTTTAGCTAAATTGTAAAAAATTTGAAAGTTGCTCAGAGAATTCTAGTATTTATACAACTTGATACATAAGAATTCTAAATAGCCTAATGGCACTAGAATTAGAATTTTTAGAGATCAAGTAGTATTTTTACTAAAAATTGTGTTATATGAAATTATGGCATTTTAATTCTATTTTTCACGATTTTTGAGTTCTAATTTTTAGAGGCTTATGGAATATCAATTAATTTAATTTTTAGAAGGAAAATTAGAGGAAAGAAAGTGAGTTTTAGTTTTTAAAAAAATGGAAGAAGGGAGGAAAGAATTAATTTCTCACAAAATCCACACATATATATACATAAATCAACTCTCCTTTAATATAGTCAACATTTGAATATTGTCAAACTCTTCCCCTTCTCCTCCAATTCCGACTGACACATCCAAAAGAAGACTCCACCATTTTTTATTCTTCAATCTTCTAAATTTGCATGTTAAGTAACCAAATTTTAATGGTTACACCTCTATAGCCTCTAGAAGTTAGGTAAAATAGAAATTTTTAAAAATATTGGATGAAAAGTTCAATTTTAAACCTTGATAAATAGTAACCAATTTTTGTTCAAGTAAGTTTTTTAGAACTCTAATATTTTCCCCTTGTTCCTTGAGTGCTTAAGAGTGTTTCTCTATGGTGTGTTTTCATTTTTAGTGATTGTATGATTTTATATAGATTTTAACGAAACAAATCTATATTTTGCAATTAAGTAGGGTGACAAAAGGATCAACAAAGGCAAAGAAAAGGTGTAGCTAGGCCTTGTATGTGCAATTTGACTCAGATTATATGTGTAATTGATATAAAATGCTTAATTTGTGTATGCCTAAAAGGATGTGCATGTATGTGAAAGTATGCTTATGGGTGATTATGATTAATTGAATAATTCTTATGCATTAATGATCATATTATGAATTTATATGTATTAAAATGTGCAAATGATGATCAAAGTTATGATGGGAATATATGCTCTTATGGCCAAAATTTATGCTAATGTGAAGATGGAAATTATGTAACTTATATATGTGTGTTGAAGTGAATGTGTATTATTAAGCTAATGGTATATATTATGTGAGTTTTGAGCATGTATGTAGCATGATGAATTTTTGGGAAGTGAAGGAATTAAGGGAGCACTAAGAGTGGCCGAAATGTGCATTTGGGTATGCTTGAGTGCTTATTTGATATTTGTGCAATATATATGTGTTAAGTGCATTTAATCAGATTCATTTAATTATGTAATGTGCACACTTATTGAATAAATGCATGCTTGAGTATGGATGATGAATGGGCCGAGTGGCTGTAGGTATGAAAGTGTGATTTGGATTTATTAGGAATGCTTTTAAAGGTGATTATGATGTATTTTATGTTATGTTTTGGTGTTGGGCTAAAATTCATTATGTTATGGTATGCTACCTCTATGTAGTGGCAATGCTTACTCAATTTGCTATATGTCACATGAGTTATATTTTTGCTCTTTAATGAGCTAAGTTAGTCAAATGGTATAGTGGTTATATATTATTGTTTTAGTCATGACAAATTACTTATGGTGATGTTAATTAGTATATTATGATTGATTGAGGCATTATGTGTGCACATTTTGTAAAATAGGCATATTATATGTTTGAATGCTATATGACATCTATATGTGCATTATTCATGAATATGATGCCTAATAAATTGTCTCATTTTAGTAATATGATCTTAAGAACCATAATCACATTCAAATGGAAGATATTGACTATATAAGCTAATTAAGCTAAAGTAAGGTGGTAAAATTAAATAAATGTAATTAATAGCCCATTCAAGTAAAACAACCTAGTTGGTTAGGTTGACTATTCAACTAAAGTCATTAGCAATTACTAAGGTACATCTGTACCCTTTTATATTAGCCAATGAGCCTATGTTATTTGTCAACATTTAGGTCTATGTTATATCCGTCTTCGAGCCTACATTAGTATATGGACCCTCGAGTTCATAATTGGTTATAATGGCCTTATGCATACTATGTTAGTCTTCAAATTTATGTTGCTTTTGGTCTATGTACTTATGATATGTTTTACTAATGATCCTATGTTATTCTTAGTCTTTGGACTTACATTGGTAGATGGCTTTCAGATTATTTGGAGGTCATACAAGCTATCCACCCTCGTTATCCACAGGATCCTTATTTTCTTTGATATAGGCATTTAATTAATGATAATAAGAATAATTACATAAAGAGATCCTATAGATTGCATATTATTGATATTTCACATCATATTGCGAGATTTTTTAATTTACAGTATGTTGTTATGATTTAACACTCTTGTTGCCCATATACACCTACTATAATGCTTTTTGTGATCCTTGATGTGTTGTAATGCCTATGAGTTAATATCCGTACATGCATGAATGAAAATAATATAGCATGCTATATCGATTACACTACTAAGCTATTACTTATCACATTGTGTTTTCTTTGTGATGCATAGGTTTGAGAAGAACAGTGTAAGCTAAAGCCTTGGTGCAACAAGATTTACAATAGAAGGCTTTTATTTAGGTATATATTTTGTCATATATAAGTTATGTGATGTAAATGTTGAAGCACTCATATTTTTTAAATTGAAGAAAATGGGCCTATATTGTATAATTATGTGTTTTAAAGGTTGTTAATGTTTTGTAACCTTATTAAAGATGGTTTCAAAATGATTTACTTGTATGACATCTCTTCTTAAGGTTGATATTGTGTTTTGTGATGTTGACTGATTTGGAGTGATTAGAGTCTCATATAATTGTGGATTTCGTTTGAAATGATATAGAAGTGTTTGTTTTTAATCCATGTTACTACTAAAATTTGGGATAGTGTCTTGATATAGCCATTATACTGCTAGATTTTCGATATGAGGATTCCCAAATTTTTTTTCAAATTGAGTTTAGGAAAAGTTTTTACTAACTTGCATTTTTTGTAATCAAAACACTTTATTAAGAACCACTATAAACACATTTTAATATGTTAAGATATGGGAGTTCAAATATTATGCTTATGTGCATGCTCTATATTTTGGTCTAGCAATCAAATTGGATAAAGAGTGTCACATTTGTGGATATTAGATTTATGGTTTAGGCATTTCTTAGTATTATATCAATGCTTTAAGATTAAGTATATACATCACATGATTTATAGTATCAAGGCTTATTCATTATTCTTCTACCTATAAATAAGATAAGTCATATGCCGTACAGTGATAAGGAAGTCAAGAGCGATACTTCATCTTTGATTGGGTAAGATGCTAAAAGAGGAAGGTTAGTTTCTCAAAGGGGTGCTAGACAAGCATCATCAGTAGCATGAGTACTACCTATTTTCCTTTAATAAATGCTAGATTTATTGAGATAGGCTACTGCTATTTGACCTAATCCACTAGCAATAGTACCATAGCCACTAAAACCTATATCATAAGCTTTCCAAAAGTTATATCTTTAATAGATTAAGAAGATAAAAGCTCAGGACTTCAAGGGTGAGAAAGCAATAGATGCTAGTAAAGCAGAGTATAGGTTAGATAGGACAGATTAGATTATGAAGTAGCTAAAATGTTCCCCTTAAAAGAAGGTTATTTATGCAACCTCTCTCCTATAAAAAGAGGCTTACTAGTCATGGGTCACATTAATAGAACACATGACTAAAGAGGATTTGACATGGGACTTCTTTCTAGTAGAGTTTAACAAGAAGTACATCATATAGAGCTACTTAGAGAATAGAATATGGACCAAAAATAAGTCCAGAAAATTATAGTAGAGTATGAAAAAACTTCACCATGCTAAGCAGAGATGCTAAGGATGTGGTGTAAATTGAAGACAACAAATGTAAGATATTTTAGAAGAGGCTCAGTATTGAGATTAAAACCTAGATTGCTCCTATGAAGATTAAAGACTTAATAGCTCTTGTAGATGCCTATTATATAGCTAAAGAATGTTATAAAGAGATAAGAGAGTTGTATTAGAAAAAGAGGTGCTATGTCTAAGGAGTAGCTAATAGAGCTTAGAATCTTGATAAGTTTAAGGGAAGTCAGACTGGGGGACAATCACATTTTTAGAGATAGGATTAATTTCAAAAGCAAAGATAAAGGGCCTAGAGTAAAGAGAAGTAGCAGTCATAGGTTGTCAGTGCACCAGGCTCTATAGCTATGAATAATCATATACCTTAGTGTTTGACATGCAATAAGAGACATAAGGGAGAGTGCTAGAAGAACAAGCTAGGAATATGATTTGGGTGTAGTTCACTAGATCATATTCTTAAAGTTTGTCTAAAGCTATTCGATACTGGATAAGGATTACACTTGCTTCTACCCAAGGTTAAAGAAGAGACCAAGATGTCAGGAGAGATAGGACAGAGGGAGCTCAGAAGGCTAAATTTGAGTTTAAAGTAGAGTTTAGAGCACTACCCAAGCAATATGCTATTCGACCTAGGGAGCAGGTAGACTTTCCAAGTATTATTACTAGTACTTTCCTTCATTTTAACTCTCTTGCTTTGGCTTTAATAGATTTGAGGTTTACACACTTATATATATACACTGCATGGGCATAAGATTAAGGGTTAGTTTTAGAGCTTCTTGACCTAGAGATTATGGTTATCAATCATATAGGCCAACATGTGATAGTGAATAAGGTTTACAAGGAGTGTCCTCTATTAACGCAAGGGCACAAGTTTTTAGTTGATCTTATATAATTTCCTTTTTTTGAATTCAACTTAATCTTAGGTATGGATTTGCTATCCAAGTATCAAGCGATAGTATATTACAAGCAATAAAGGCTGTGTCTTAAAACTAAAGATGGTATAAAGATTATAGTTGTAGAGGAAAGAATAGATTTTCTCTCCTATGTTGTCTAGTTGTTATAGCAAGAATGTTAATAAGAAAAGGGTGTTAAGCTTTCTTAGCTCATTTATATGATGCATACAATAAATAGTTAGATGTTATTTCTATACCAGTAGTGTTAGAGTATGTATATGTGTTTTTGGAAGATTTACCTAATTTGCCACTTGAATAGGTACTCGAGTTTAATATTAAGGTTTTACTTAGCATTGCTCTAGTATTGATAGCTCTAAATTGTATGGCTTCAACAAAGTTAAAGGAGTTGAAAATTTAGTTGTAAGAATTGCTTAACAAGGGTTTCATAAGATCATGAGTATCAACATGGGATACACTGATTTTGTTTGTGAAGAAGAAAAATGGTTCTCTTTGGTTGTGTATGGATTACCAATAGCTGAACAAGATGACCATTAAGAACAAGTACCTTTTACCATAAATTGATGATTTGTTTAGTCAGCTTCGAGGAGTTAGGGTGTTTTCTACAATTGATCTAAGACCCAAATATTATCAGTTGAGTGTTAAAGAGTTAGATGTGGCAAAGATTACCTTCAGAACATGGTATGACCATTATGAGTTTTTGGTAATGCCATTTTGGCTTTGTAATGCTCCAACAACTTTTATGGATCTAATAAATCATGTGTTCATGCAGTATCTTGATCAGTTCATAGTGGTTTTCATTGATGACATCTTAGTTTATTCTAAGAGTAGAAAAAAGCATAAACAATATTTAAGGACAATTATTTGGATTCTAACAGAAGAGAAACTTTATGTCAAGCTTAGTAAGTGTGCTTTTTGGCTAATTGAGGTATCTTTCTTAGGACACATAGCTTTGGTAGATGGTATTCGAGTTAATCCAAGTATGATTAAAGTAGTTATGTAGTGGAAGCCACCTAGGAATACCATAGAGATCAAAAGTTTTATATGTTTGTTAGGGTATTAAAGATGATTTGTCAAGGGTTTCTCTTTGATTGCATTGCCAATGAGTCGACTATTGTGAAAGGATATAATGTTTGTGTGGGATGACATATGTCAAGAGAACTTTAACAAGTTGAAAGCCATATTGACAAAAGCTCTTATTCATGTATAGCTAGTAATCAAGAAAGATTTTACCATTTATAATGATGCCTCTCATAATGGGTTATGATGTGTTTTGATGCAAGAGGCTAAAGTTGTGGCTTATGCTTTGAGGAAATTGAAGCTACATAATTTAGAGCTAGTAGCAATTGTGTTTGCTTTGAAGATTTAGAGACATTATCTCTATGGAGAAAGGTGTTATGTTTACACAGATCATAAGAGTTTGAAGTATCTTCGTATCTAGAAAGAGCTAAATTTGAGTCAGAGATATTGGATGGAATTGATCAAGGATTATGATTGCCTGATTGATTATCATCCAAAAAATGCTAATATAGTGGTGGATACTCTTAGTAGGAAGTTCCTATCAACTATGAAGGCTATGATGTCAGATTACAACTTGTGGGTAAGGATACCTTATTGGCAGAGAGATGATAATATGTTAATGAGTGTGATAAGCACTATCCAAGAGGGAAAGCTTACTACATATGAGATAATGAGTGATGGTTGTTTGTACTATCACAATAGGATTTGTGTACCAGATGTGGAAGAACTAAAGGAATAGATTCTACAGGATGTCACAATTCTCATTATGCTATGCATCCTGGTAGCAATAATATACATTAGGATTTGAAGAATTTTAATAGTTTCTAGGCGTGAAAAGAGATATACCTATGTTCATAACCAAGTTCCTTACTTATAACTAGGTGAAAGCAAAACATCAAGTTCCATTTAGATTTCTTCATCCTATAGCAATTTTAGAATGGAAATGGGATATGGTCATAATGGATTTTATGGTTGGTTTACCAATGATAAGGAGTAGTTATGACTCAATTTGTGTGGAGGTAGTTCATTTAACTAAGACTAGTCATTTTTGTAACAATCTAAATGGGTTATTATATGGTGAAGTTAGCTAAGTTGTACATTGATGAGATAGTCAGGTTACATAGAGTGTCATCTTCCATTATATTTGATTAGAACCCATGATTTACATCAAAGTTTTAGAAAAAGCTTTATAATGTCTTATGTACTTAGTTAAGCTTCAGTATAACATTTTATCTATAGATTGACGGACAATTAGAAAGGTTCATTCATTTATTCTTTTGATACTTGACTAATTGAGTAGTTAGTTATGTATGATGTTATGCTTATGATAAAGCATGTTTATTAGATGCTTAAGGATATGTTGAGGAGTTGTGCCATCGAGTTCAAGGGTAGCTGGAATTGCTATCTATCATTGGTGGAATTTATGTATAATAACCATCAAACAAGTTTAGGAATGGCTTCTTATGAGGCATTATATAGAAGAAAGTGTAGAACTCCATTATTTTGGAACGAGCTAAGTGATTCAAAACTTATGGACCAGACTTGATTAAGGATGCTAAAGAGAAAGTCAAGATCATCAATAATAGTTGAAGTCAGCTTTAGAGATGAAAGCCATATGTTGACTTGAAGATGAGAGATATACAATATGATGTGGGAGATAAAGTGTTCCTTAAGGTCTCACATTGGAAGAAGGTTTTGCAATTTGGGAAGAAGGGCAAGTTGAGTTTGAAGTTTATTTGTCCATACGAAGTGACAGAACATCTGGGACCAGTAGCCTATCGATTAGCTTTTCCTCTTGAACTTCAATATATACATGACGTCTTCCATGTGTCTCTGCTACGAAGGTACATGTTAGATCTTTTGCATGTGATATCAGCTGAAGAAGTTAAGGTTAGACCAAATCTAACATATAAGGAGGAATCGACGAAGATCTTGGCAGTAGAGATGAAACTTCAAAACAAGTTTGTGCTTTTGCTAAAAGTACTCTAGAGACACTATGACATAAAAGAAGCTACCTAGAAGATAGAAGTGTTAGTTGTATACCCTAGAGCACAAGCATATTATGTATATAGAAACTCATTTATTAATGAAAAAGGCATTACTTTATTGCTTGGTGCATTTATATCATTATATTATAATTGCTTGCTATGTTTTAAACCATGTAATAAAGTCCCTGGTATATAATCACAGTGCAAGGGAAATCATAGAGAGTTTATGATGTGAGATTCTTATTGTATGCAATTATGATAATACCTATATTATTCCTAGTCATAATATTAATAAGATGGGACATTGTCAATGCAGATAGACTAGCATATGTTATACTCCTTGATTAGATCAAGCAAGAGTTCTCACTAATTGTAAGTATGTCGAT
>CANXYI010298868.1:0-26786 GCA_948208565.1 Hura crepitans | reverse complement strand
ATAAAAAATTATTATGAATAACTTTTAATAGGATTATATGAATATTTTCAATATTATTATAGAAAAAAAAGAATAAAAATAGATAAAAATTTAATATATCATTAGGAATCTCATGATCAATAATGATAGTATTCGAATATCAAAACATTAATAAAATTCACCAAAAAATATACATGAATAATGAATATAAATTTTATTTGGGAATGGGCAATGCTATATATAAAAAAATGTTTATTTAAAAGAATTCAAACATTCTTATTCATCATTACTCGTAATTGAATAATAGTAAATATAAAATAACAAAAATTATAAAGGGCAATCATAGAGTATTTAAATAATTCAAGATAGTAAAAAGAAAAGAAAAAAAATGTAAATTTAATGAATCAGGTAGCTTTATTCTTAAAATATGTATATAGGTATATAAATTACCTCACTAACATGAAGAAATAAATGGATTTTGAATCATTTTATTAGAAATAGAAACTTACCATGAAATATCATACAAGTATTTAAATTTTCATATATTACAAATTTTTACCAAATTTGTCGTGACTCGACCCTGCCTGCTTATTTTTGCTATCGGGGATCCTCACAACGTGGCTATTAAGTGAGAGT
Organism: Hura crepitans; assembly: GCA_948208565.1. Taxonomy (NCBI): domain Eukaryota; kingdom Viridiplantae; phylum Streptophyta; class Magnoliopsida; order Malpighiales; family Euphorbiaceae; genus Hura; species Hura crepitans. The sequence continues at coordinate 26,171 of CANXYI010298868.1, read as the reverse complement.
GAGAGTCACCACTAGCTGATGAGGGTGCAGCTAGTCACCGAATGTTCTGGTCTACATTTTGAGTTTAAGGTTATCTTGACACAGGGAAGGTGTTAGACACCCCGCGTCGTCTTTTTATTTAGGGCGTAATTATTGACATATTTATTATGTATTAATTAAAAGTTATTAATATAATTCTAAAAAAATTTAATCATGTCATATCTTAAAGAAAATTTTTTTTGAACTCTATACACGGATACCAATAGGACTCAGCTATTTTAATACCTTTTTTTTTTTTGACTCGATAAGAAATTTTCACGTAAATGGCACAGAAATGAAAGAGGTATATATATGTTTCTTTCATTATTAATTTTTTCATGTTAAAATGATTGTGAGCGTATGTGTATTAGATTTATTTATATAGACAATTTTATTCATTAAAAGCATGATTTACCTAATTTATTAATTTGTTTTCTCCATGTTTCGATTATTACTACATTTTTGTTTTAATTTTTATTTATTTAATAGGTGACTAATATGTATATTTATGGAGATTATAAAGTTAGTATTATGTATTTATTATTCCATTATCCTATAAGTTGTTAAAATTAAGCAAACATGCATGATCAATTTAAAGGTTAATTATTAAAGCATTAAATCATACCACATCTTTGTTTCTATTAACTCATACATCCCTTTAAAATACTAATTTTATCATTTTAATAACATTTTTTTAATTCAGTTCTTCATTTTATTTAGTGGTGAATTTATTATTATTCTAATAATTTTTATTATTTATTCATGATAATAATAAATAAAATTTTTTTGTATTAATTATAAGGATTCATTTTTTTTATTAAGACTAAAATTTTTGGATTATTCAGGGTTTTTTTATTAAAAGATCTAAGTACCCTTAACTATAAGCCTAAATGCCTAATAACCCTAAGGGCATATATAGTAATTTTGCCTCTTATTTAAGCTACATTTCCTGTATCCCCTATCCTAAACTCTCCCTACCGACACCCTACTTTTCTTTCTTCCTTAGCTTCTTTATCAAGGAAACTCTAGTTTTTTTTATCTTCTTTCATCCTTCCATTATGCTTTCACTCCTTCCATCACTAGCCGTATGTTTACTTCTCCTATAGATTTAGGTAGAGTGCCCTTTTTTGAGTCTGCCCATGCACAAGCACCTTGATCTATCAAACAAACCAACAATAAAAAAAACATCACTTGCTCCTTGGCCAAGATCAGTGACCTGGATAACAGTTTGGGCCCCTGTGCTATAATGAAAACTATTTTGATAACTCTAGTTGCCTTTGAGTTTCCACCTTTTATCCAATTAGAGCCTCAGCTTGTATATGTGCAAGGATCATCCTCCAAAGCTTGGATGATGGTTGTAGTAGCATCTAGACGTCTAATAGAAACTTTTGTGAAGAATAAAAGCAGTAGCGAGGCAAGCTCGCTTTATGATGAAACCACGGGCCTTCCTGACAAACGAGATGTAATACCTAACATTGATGTAAGCCACGATGAGGAGTCTCTAGTTTGTATCCTATACTTGGTTAGCCATATCGAAATGGCTGAAGGCAGTGGGTATAGTTTTTTTTAATTACCATTTATAGAAAACAGTATAGATTAAACCATTCCTAATATGCTAGGCTATTTCCAAGGATATGGTCACATCATGTCTAGCATTTCATCCTTATCTGAAGTACTAGTAATTGTATCCCTAACCTGCAAGCTTAATGATGGTGAAAGGGTCCCCCTCCTGTCATACCCAATCTAAAAAAAACTTTTGAAAGTGTTTCTCCCACGTTTCCTTTCATTATAATAATCAATAGTGCAATAAAAAAATAAATCTTGATGGAATTGGTAACAAGGTCCCTAATTTCTTTTCCTTATATACGCCATACACTAAGATCAACCATAGGCATTTTTAGGGACTGCAATTGAAGGTTACTGCCTTTTTTCTTGCACTATTGAACTGAGACCTTTATTTTGCACAGGTGGATCAAATAAAATAAAGAGCCTCTACTTATGTAATGAGGCGTTGGTAGGGGTAAGTAAAGTTTCTAGCTCTGCTACCCATACGTGGTTTATCAGAGAAAAATTTAGGAAAAGAGGTTTAAGGAATTGATGTGTTAAAGAGTTCCAATAGCTTTCTTAATATAATTTTAGTTAGTTAATATGCTTTACATTCAATTTTACTTTTTCTTATTGGCTAATTGTGAATTACTTGAGACTTTTATTTAGTATTATTTTTTATGAACCACAATGAATTTGAAATTTAATCATTTTTTTGAATCCTTTTTTATTTTTATTTTACAATTTTGCTGTAAATCTTTCATGCTTAAATGCCTTTGTTACTTTTCTATTTTTCTCTTTTCAAACTTATTTTTTTAACCAGGCCATTTATTCACTACTTACTATTCGATGCATGTGCTTTTTACTGCTAAATGAGAATGAAATTTCCTATGATCTCATATATATTTTTTGGATTTTTATATATAGCTTTTTGTATTTCTTATTCAATACAAGGAATTATGTATACCAGCTTTTTGATTTCTTATTAATCCTCTATTTTTTTATGCTAATGTGTGAGGGTAAAATGTTGGAGACCAGAAAGTGGATGATCTTCCATTTAGAAGCTAATTCTTTAATTTGGAGAACTACTCACACTAAGTCTTTCTCCCTCTATTCCTTTTTTTTATTTTTTTCTATTTTCTGTTGATCATGTGATTGAGCTGATGTGCTGGTAGATGCTCTTAGGATTTTGTTGCATATATTTCTGTGTTTTTTTAATGACTTATTAAACTGATAAAACTAGATACTTAAAAATTCCCTTTTAGAGGTATCTAGGACCATCATGTTTTTCTGCATTCTTTGTTATTTTATGTTTTTTTTACTTCTTTAAATTGCATTCCTATGTCCTATGATGATAGGGGAAATGAATGAAATTACTGCTTGAGTTTAGTCCTAAATATGTTGTTTTCCCTTAAAGTGCTAGGTAGCATTTACTGTATTTGCATTTGAATGCTTAATTTGTTAGTGACCTGATGATCTTATATTTCTAGCATGATTAGATCTAGAAACATGATTAATTTTGGCTCATATCATTCCTGGAATGATATGATTAGTTGCCCATAAAGCATTTTAGCATATCTACTTAATGCATCAAATAGTTGCCCATTTTAGGGGAAAATGATTGTTTAAGTTAGGCCAAGATCAGTAAAGTGTGTGTATCTATGAATCTGAGGACACTTTTTTATATATTTTTTAGCTTCATCAATTTATTCTTAGTGATCAAAATCTTTAGATCATTTCTGACCAACCTCATGCTTTATAAAAATCATGCTGACTTTTAGAATACACTTAAGGATTAGATTTCTTCTTGACTCAAAATAAAAGAGAATGCAAGCTGACTTCCTTGGATGTATTAAAATCATGGCTAACTTCAATACACCCAAGCAAAAATCACAGTAAATAAAAAGAAAGAGATTACCTTGCTTTGCTGGTCTTATTGATGAATGTTGATTTTTCCTTATACTTGTTTCACCTCTGAATTTTCCTTTGTGATTGCTACTGCTTGTATACTTTTTGCCTACTTTCTTCTTCTTGCTTTCTGATTTTAACTAATGCTTCTTTTATTGCCTCAATTTTTTCTGTATTTTTTCTTTACTCCCATTTTTCTCTCTATTTTCTGCCTGTCTTCTCTATTTTTTGTCCCTTTAATGCATTCACTTACGGCTATTTATAACCATCCTTGCTCTTACCCTTTTTACTGTTGAAAACAATCCCCCTCACCCCTATATTATTTTTTTATTTGTAGGTACATATTTTTCTAGAGTGGGCTTGGACTGTGGGCTACTGGCTACTGTGGGCCACTGTGCATATGGACTGATAGGCTTATGGACTACTGTGGGCTGCTGTGCATGTGGACTATTAGGCTTAGGCTATTTCAGCCTAGCAGTCCTCTCTTTCTTCATCTTCATTTTTATTTTTAATTAATTATTATTATTTTTTTAATTTTCTTGTAATTAATTTAATTTTAGTTTTAATAATTTTTTTTAGTTGTAATTAATTTAATTTGTAATTTAATTATTCTATGATTGTAATTTTATTATTTTATTATTTTTTTCTTTTCTTTTTTTCTCTTTTTTTATTTTATTTGTAATTTTTGTAATTTCCTTGTAATTTATTTAATTTTTAGTTAGTTTTTTTTCTTTTGTCTTTTTTTCATAATTAATCACTTTTTCTAACTTATTGTGATATTTTATTATTATTTATCTGATTTCTCTCCTTTTTTATTTATAATTGATTTCATTTACTAAAATTAATTATTTTTATGATTATTATTATTTATTCTCCTTTTTTCTTTTTTTCTTTTTCTAAAATTAGTATAATATATTATTAATTCCTAGTTTAAGCGGGCTTGTATAAACAAACCTATATGGTTATATCATTTATAATACCATCACGAAAAATCAACAATTAAACCATATTCTAATAATATATCTATAGGCCTTCTAATTGTAAAGTAAATTAGTGTAAGTACAATAATAGGTCTCTAACCTAAATATTAATTAAGTAATATAATTTATATCCTATAGGAGCTTAACCAATTATAAAAGGTTGAGTAGCACCTAACTACTCTCTCCTTTGATTATTTTTTAATTTATTCGGGGCCGGATAGAAATGGGTGTCTATAGTTGCCCCTACTCCGATGTGTGCTATGAAATGCCAAAATAGTAGTACATTCCAAAGTACACAAGTAAGAAATACTTATCTAAAGTGAAGCTACATCGAATATGAATACATGCCTCCAAATCATTATAAAAGTTTACTTTTTCCCTCTAAATACAAGTACCTAAGGTTGTTTGATCAACTAGGTTTAACCGGATGAAAGATATTTTGATCTCACTAAAGGTTGTTTGATCAGCTAGGTTTGGCCAAGTGAAAGATAATTTTTAGATTGGTTTGTTAGGCTAAGTCATAAAAAATTATGGGTTGGCTTTATTAGGCTGAATTATAAAAATTGTGGAATGGCTTTGTTAGGCTAAAAGTAATTGTGAGGTTAAACATTGGATTGAACATGGAGTTGAATCCTAGAAAATTGGATTAGACACAGAGTCAAATATGAGAGAATTTAACTCCTACAAAAGAGAATTTAAATTAATATAGCAAATTTTGTGATACATACTTGGTTCTTAATGTTTTTTAAGCAATTTGTGGAGATCACATGGTTGTGAGTGACTTGAGTCTATATGGACAAAAGTAAAACAAGTCTATGTGGACGTGATTGTAGTAGGTCTGTATGGATAGTGATTAAGTTAAGTCTGAGTGGATGATGATTAAATGAGGTTCGTGCAGACATTAGTGCAGTAAGTTTGTGTGGACTTTTTGATAGATCAATAACTATTAGTCTTTCTCTTATCTTCTTCATTTTTCATTCCTCTATTTTCTAATTTTCTCTCAAGAAAACTCAAGCAAATGGTGAATCATCACTTCGGCAAATCCCCCTCGACATCTTTCAATAAAACTTCATCTCGAGAAGAAATTTCGATAGTGTTTCTTCTTTCAATGAGCATGGAATCTCCTGTTTCTTCTCTTCTACCAATGAAAGACATTTCTATGCCTATTTTAGAGGGTTTTATGCCCTTAATGTCCATTAACCACCCTCAAAGCATTGTATTGGTGAATGGGATTTCCTTTGATGACCCAACTCTAATTTTAGTTGATTTGGCTCATCGCGCTTACTCTGAAGTTTATCGCCAGGTACATTTTCTTACCTCTTATGCCTTATTTATGATTTGGCCATTTTTTCCTTTGATTTTTGCTCTATTTGTCTTCTCTGGTTTGATAGGTCTGTGTGGACTTGGTTTGCCTAGGGCAGACTTAGTCTGTGTGGACCTTGTCTTTAGTTGGTAGTTCCAATGTAGTTAGTTAGCATAGGATTTTAGGATTTTCTACATGTTGTATCTTAGGAAGTCCATGTGGACTTATTAAAACTACCAGGATTCTATGTAGACTTGTTACATGTCAATATTTATTGAATGTTTATAGTCCGTATAGGCTTAATATGGCTTATCTGCTTATTGTCCGTGTGGACTTCCTTGTTGAATTCTTAGTCTATGTAGACCTTGATCATATTTATGTGTGTTTAATTTTTGTGCAAACACACCTTAAGTGTGGAGGCACCATTTTTTGGCCATGATAGTGGTACTCTCCTATGCCTATCCCAGTCAAAAATAGGGTGAGAATGATGGGATTCTAGACATTTTTAGATCACCTAGTTGGTGGAGACTTTTATCGAGACCTATATACTCTTAAAGCTCTACTAAGTAGATGGATGGACACGACACATAAATTCCATTTGTCATTTGGTAAGTTAACCATAACTCCTTTTGACTGGGCTTTTTATCACTGGAGTGCCATGCATAGGGTAAGCCATTGCATTAAATGCCTACTATCACTATCCTTCACTTTGACTATAGGAGGTGAGGGAGTTGTTAAGTTTTGTCCCTCATGATCACTATGGGAGCATCTGATACACTAACTTATATGAGAGGTGGATGGTGTAACTCTATCAAGTCAGTATAAGGTGGATCAGTATGTGTGCTACTTCCTTTTCTACTTGCTAGGCATAACACTATTTGCCATTGCCAATGGCAGTATATGTTAGAGCTTCCTTCTTATCCTAGTGTAAGTGGATAATATTGGTTCTTGGAACTGGTGCTATTCCTCTCTTGGCTGGGTTTTTCGTAGCTTGGACATGGCTGTTCGCACCAAAAAGAACTATCAATTTGTTCAGGGTTTTGTGTTAGGTGTTCTGGTAAGTAATTTATTTTGATCTTTTTCCACTTCATGTGATTTTTCACGATTTTTATCTTACATATTTGCTTTTGTAGTTCTAGGCATATGAGCTATATTTACTGCCTCACCTCTGTGAGCTTAACATTTTTCATCAATACCAAGTGATGGACATATGGGTTTAATGCTTTTCTAGACCTTAGAATGCATCTTTTTTGATGTAGCACTGCCAGTATCTCAGCTCTAGGACTTGGTTCGATGTAAGCATTTCTTGTACATGAAAACTCATTATTAGTATTTTAGGTGATTATAACAAACACTTACCTTTGCAAGTTCACTTGGCATAGTAGGCCTTCTCACTTGATAAGATGCCAGATTTCCTATGTTCTATTCAAGAATTATCCTATCAAATGATCTTGTTAACTACCCCAAAAGCTTACTCATGGTTTCTAAGAGAGAGAGTTATAGGCTAGCATATAGGGCTTAATGTGCCACATGTCTCTTAGAGTTCTCTTGATTTGATGTTATTCGAGAGGTATACTAATGATCTGGAGTTTGTGTGGGGCATAACTATTGGTATCCTAGAGAGCTCACTGGTGGAGAGAGATAAGGAGAGTTACCTCTCTTAGGCATATACTCATTTGCTGCCTCAGTTCCCTATGCCTCAGGACCTCCTCCTCAGGTAAATTGCTTGGTTTTTTGCTCTTTATTTTTGGAAACATATTCTAACCGTATGTTATGCTATGGCTTACCACTACCTCTTCAGAAGTTGGACCTTTTTCGGCAAGGAAAAGGGTAAGGACTATTCCTTATTCTCCTGGTTCTCAATTTTCACCTCCTTCTGCTTATACTGCTAAGAGTGGAGCTTCTACTCCACCTATTGGTCAGTAATCACTACCTGATGAAGTTGTGGGTACATTGACTGACATACCAGAGTTAAGCTACATGCACTATGGTGTGGATAGAGAGTTGTCCTTTACTCGCCTTCATATTGAGGACAACTAGCCATTTTCCTTAGAGCCAAAGAACACTACACTAGTATGATACTTTTTGCATGTTCATTATGTTGTTTTGACTTAATGTGACACTTTTTATCTTGATTTGAATAGGTAAAGAAGGCTCTAGTAGAGAGGATCACTCATGTAATGGCTAGTTTATACAAGTGTGTATATATACATGTATGTTATGCATTGATCCTTCATTCTTTTGTAGAGCGAGTTATCGAGGAGAGTTGCTGCTCTTCATGATGCTAAGAAGAAGTTGAGAGCCTTAAAGATTTCTAAAAAGCTAGTGCTCTCAATTGATGATGAGGATACTAAGGATGAGGATGATGCTAAAGAGTAAAATAGATGGCAATCTTTTTTTTCTCTTATGTATAAACCTAACTTTTTTATATACAAACATAAATAATTTTTTATTTTGAATACAATCTTGCATTCTTATATATAAATATTTGATAATTGGTGACAATACTCAAATTGAATATCATATTCCAACAATAATTCATCAAATGATTGCCTTTTATAGCTAAAAAATCTTGATAATTCTTAGTCCATGCAGATATGGTACACAAAGTTTCATGCAGACATTCTTCTTGATTAGTAACAAGCACTATTGTGGACCTATCTCAATTAGTCCATGCGGACTATGACATTGACTCTGGATGTTTTGAGTTTCATACAGACTACCTCGCATGTTTTGGATTCCTTATTTTAGTAGGAAAAGGAATGATAAGGGTTATAGCCTATAAATACTTCCTTTCTCTTTTGTTCATGCCATATTTCATCATGTATCTCTCCTTTAATAAAAAATTTTCCAAAATTTTGGAATCAAAGACTTCCTAGACTCAAAACATCCTAGCTCACTTTTTTGCCCTTAGATCTTTAAGAAAAGTGAGGATTGACCACAACTTTTTGAATGCCACTTTGCAATACTAGGACCCCATCTTTCATGTGTTTGTTTTCAATCATTAAAAGATTACCCCGACTGTAGAAGATTTTGCTGCCCTATTGAATTTTCTTATTGGTGCATATGATCCCCTGGCTTTTCCTTCTTTTAAAGAATAATACCCCATGGATATTGTCCTTGCATTGGGTGTTTCTCCTTTTATGGCTCAAAAGGCAATTACAGGTGTGTGCCTTATCTCTTTGTAAGAAATTTTGGACTTTGCTCAGAAGTTCCATGTCAACTCCATGGAATGGGTGAAGTCCATGCTGCTATGTGTCCTTAATAACTAGTTGGTAGTTACTTTCAAGGATGGGTTTTATGATTTCAAGGTCCTTCAACTTTTGATTGAATAATGTTTTGGTTGTAATCCTTTTGGTGTCTTTTTGGCTGAAATCATTTGAGGATTAGATGCTTTGAAGAAAGGGGACATCAACTTTATAGGTATGAGCCAATTTCTTTTATAGGTATGCATAAAGAGCCCTTGCGAGTTTTCCCTCTAGCTTTTATTATTTTTCATTTTAACCTTAACTTTTGCCTAGTACACCTATGAGGGTTTTCACACTATTGGGTTTGCTTAATTTTTGCTTAGATGGTCCTTTATGGATTTTCCAACCTAACGACTCTTTTTTTAAATTTAGTTATAAGAGAAACTAGGATTGCTTGTACCTTATCCCAAAAGGCTTTTGGTGAAATATGCTCTGAATCATCATTGTGAAAGGAAGCTTAAGAAGATATTTGATACTCGTGATTAATGGACTGAATGGTTCGGAACTACTGTTACAATTTGATGGAGATATTAATAGTGCAAGATCAATGATTTTTCTCTATCTTATCATTTAGGCTGTGTTCCCTTGATAGGATTGAGACATGCTACATTTTACATCCTTCTCGAATTTAACAACAATTTGGTCTATTGCAAAGGATCCCTTTTGAACCTTTGGGATTTCAAGGTGGACTTTTAACCCAACATTTCTTGCATTCTTTTCTCAACTTGTGGAAGCATAGTGTTATATTGAGAGATATGCTTAATTATGCAACTAACAATAACATAAGTACAGATGATGATTATATGGATTAGATTCTAAGTTTATCTAGAGACAATAGGATATTAGTACTAAAGAGGAAATGTGAGGATAAAGCTTCTATGTTTTGAAAAGAAAAGATGTATTTAAACTCTTCTTTAGAGTTTAGTTACTTGTATGATGTTTCTCACTTAATGAAAGCTTACATATCAATAATAATAACTAAAGCATTCTTAATATTAATTGCATTTGAAACTAAGCTGTTTAATCTTGGCAAATATATTAATTTCCTATTAATGATACTATCATTTCTAATAAGCCTCGAAAAGGTTTTCTTGATTAGATATTTTCTCTCAAATCCCCTAACTTTTGAATGAAGTTCCTAGTAGGTTTTCACTTTATTAGGGTGTCCTAACTTTTGCCCAAGTTGCCCTATTCAGGTTTTTAACTTAGCAGACTCTTTTTTTCTTTTTATCTTTAACAGAAGTATTTTTTCAACTTATCCATGTTGATAGGTTTAGAGAATTCATTGCCTTTTAAGTCTGAGATCTTAACAACTCCATGTTTGAAGATCTTTTTGACCAAGTATGGACCTTCCTAATTAGGCTTGAATATTCCCTTAGGATCTGATAATAAAGGCTTAGTTTGTTTTAGTACCAAGTTGCCTTTTTATATGGGTCTAGGCTTAACTTTCTTGTTGTAAACTCTAAAAATCTTCTTCTGGTACAATTGCATATGATAAAGAGCTTTAAGTCAATTTTCATCAATCAATGCCAACTATTCATAACTATTTCTACCCCATTCTGCTTCTGGTATTTCTAGTTTCGGCATAACCTTACGTGAAGGAACTTCAATTTCTATTGGCAACACTACTTCCATTTTGTAAACCAACAAATAAGGTGTGGCTTGTGTTGATGTCTTGATAATTGTTGTATCCCCATAGTGCAAAGAGTAACATATATGCCCAATCCTTATAGGTAACTATCATTTTTTGCAAAATTTTCTTGATATTCTTATTGGCTACTTCCACTTCCTCATTAGCTTGAGGTCGGTATGAAGAAGACTTGTGATGCTTAATTTTGTATTTTTGTAAGAGCTGTTTAGATTCACCATGGAATTATACTCCATTATCCATCATGACTTGTTGTGCTAATCCATACCTGCAGATGATATTTCTTTCAACAAATTTCACCATATGTTTTATGCCTAATTTGTTGAAAGATTCAGCTTTAACCCATTTGGAGATGTAATCAATTGATACCATTATGTATCTATGCAATCTAGTAGATGATGGCCTTATTTCCCCAATTATGTCTAATCCACATGTTGAAAATGGCTAGGGAAATGATAAACTGGTCAAGTTATTAGGTGGTAGGTGACTCAGGTTCATATAGATTTGGCATTTGTGACATTTTTGAACAAAATTACAGCAATCTATTTTTATGGTTAACCAATAGTATCCCAATAGCATGATCTTCTTGGCCAAGTTTTTCCCATTCATGTGAAGACCTCAAACACCTTTATGCACCTTTATGAGTATTTTTTGAGACTCCAATTCATCCACACATTTGAGTTGAATACCATCCAACTGCCTTTTATACAACATCCCTTGGTAAGAAATGAACTAGGTTGATAATTTCTATAGGACCCTTTTATCTTTCTCAATTGCATGGTCTGGGTACTATCTAATTTTTAGGTAAATTTGGATGCCATGGTACCATAGCAAATTGGCATTGGTTTATTCTATTGTAGCGTAAACTATACCTATATAGGTGGGAAATCTTTATTTGTTGAAGTACATGGGTTTAGGCAAATCCTTTTTAGTGAGGTTTGATACTGACATTAAAGTGGCTAAGGCATCCACAACTTGGTTTTGATCTCTGAGTATGTGATGGAAAGTGTATTGGTCGAATCCTTTTGATAGATCATGAGTATTCTAACATACTTGCTCAAATTCTCATCCTTAATCTCCCAGTTACCCTTTACTTGTTGTATGACTAACATGGAATCCCCATATACATCAACTACTTTTACCCCCAGCTGATATAAAGTTTCGATGCCATAAATGCATGCTTCATATTTTGCTACATTATTAGTTGTATAGAATTCCAGCTTTTTGGATAAGAACATCTTCTCACTTTTCAAATTAATGAGTAATACATCGGCTCCTACACATTTTTGGTTTACAGCTCCATCGAAGAACATTTTCCATCTTTCTTGGGAGATTGCCCCTAAGTGTTCATTAAGAAATTCAAATTCTTCTTGTTTTCCTTTAATTGGATGTTGTGCTAGGAATTCAACTATTTTTCGACCCTTAATCATCTTCTTGGTGACATAAGAAATGTAAAACTCTTGTAGATGTAAGATCCCATAGCCCATTTTACCTATTAAAGTAGGTGCAATTTGCAAGTACCTTAGCGGATCATGTTTTGCTACCGCCTCCACCTTGTATGATTGAAACTAGTGACGTAGCTTTTTTGAGACCCAAATTACTCCTAAACATTTCTTTTCCACTTCTGTGCACTTTTGTTTATATGGGAGCAATTTCTTGCTTAGGTAATAGATTGCATTTTCCACCCCAAATTTGTCTACTTATGCGATGAGAGCTCCTATGGAAGATTATTCAACTGCTAGATATAGGGTTAAGGATTTTCTAGGTTTTAGTGGTCTTAGGATAGGAGGTTTGGTTAAGTATTTCTTGATAGCTCAAAAAGCTTTCTCATAATCTTTGTTCCACTCCTTTGGTTGTCCTTTGCATAATAAATTGAATATAAGCTCAAAAACTGATGTAAGTTTGGCTATGAATCGGCTGATATACTGAAGTTTACCAAAAAAAATTCCTCTAACTTTCTTTTCTAATTGAGGTGTAGGCATTTCCAAGATTGCTTTTACCTTGTCTAGATCTACTTCAATCCCATTTTTGCTAACCATGAATCCTAACAACTTTCTTGATATGACTCTAAAAATGCACTTTTTGAGGTTAAGCCTTATGTTGAATTGGTCTAATCTTTGGAAGAACTTTTCCAATACTTCGAAGTGTCCTTCCTTTTTAGTAGACTTCACCATCATATCATCCACATATACCTTAACTTCCTTGTGCATCATGTCATGGAAAAGTTTGGTTGCCATCTATTGGTAAGTTGCTCCTACATTTTTTAGTTCGAAAGGCATCACCTTATAGCAGTATGTCCCTCATTTAGTTATAAAGGTAGTTTTACATTTGTTAATAACTTTTATTAAGATTTGGTTGAACCCTAAAAATCCATCAACAAATGAGTACATGGTCACCATAGCTACACTATCAACTAGTACATCAAAATGGGACAAGGGAAAATCATCCTTAGGGCAAGCTTTATTCAGGTCCCCATAATCAATGCACATTCTGACCCTTCCATCCTTCTTAGGTACTAGAACTATGTTGGCTAGCCAAGTAAGGAAGACAATTTCTTCAATGAACTTGGCTTTGAGTAACTTGAAAACTTCTTCATTTACCTTTTTTACCCACTTGAGTCTCATCCTTTTGAGCTTTTGTTAGATTGGAATGGTGCGATCATTTATTGGTATAGAGTGTTCAACAACTTCACAATCAATGTCTGGCATGTCCTCATAACTCCAAGTGAAGATTCTTTCATTTTTTTAGTAATCTCTCAAATTTTTTCCTTTCATTGACAATAGTATCATGGGCAATTAATACATTTTTAGGTTGTTCATTTGTACTAAGATTAAACGAATTAGTTTTAATGTAGTTACTATAAAAAATGGTTATGTAATGATTACTTAGATACATGATACCATCAAGAAAAACATCACATAAATAAGCAAACTCTTTGTTCATTTTATTAGAAAGAAAATTATTTCCCTTAAAGAGGTCACAAAAATCTATTTCATCAATAAGTAAATTAGACTCTATATTAGACACATTTTTAGGAGAGCTAGGATAGATTTCTTCAACTACTTGAGGTTTAGGAAAGACTTCCTCTATCCATTGGATTTGAGTGAGGTGGCTTGATTCCTAATCGACAACATCTACAAAGATCTTAAAGCTCGGCTTATAACATCCATCTACTATTATCGATTTTAAAGTCTTATCATACTTTGTAATCTACTACTTAATAAAATAGTCCCCTAAAGTATTCCCTTTCTTTAGATTCCCCTCTTCATTTGGATCATATCCCAATCCTCTTGTATCCGTTTGAGTGTGGAGTTGCAACAGTTCAGTTATACCTTGCAAATTCTTCCTTAAACCAGTACTAGGGAATAAGTCCATCCTTTTCATCATTTTAGATACCATGGGGTCCATGTAGTCTTCATAAATTCTAGCAATGTGAAATCCTATGAAAGGCTAATTAGTGATAGCCAATGTAGATAATGCATGATCGATTTTAGCCTTTGTGGTAACAATGTTGCCTTCATGTGGGAACTTGTTCATTTGATGCTAGGTAAAGGGAACTCCTCCAAGTTTATGGACCAAGGTCTCCTTAGTAGAACAGAGAATGTAGCTGGGATATCAATCATGGTGAGTTCCACATCATCTATAATTAGGCCCATTTGGACCTTAGTAGTGAAGGAGCCTTCATCTTGTCTTCGTGTGTCATTATATGCTTTGATAGTGATGGTTGAAGGGGGTCGAATCCTCTTTCTTGATTCCCAAACTAGATAAGATTTTAGTGGGACAAATGCATAATGAGGAACCGTCATCCACCATGGCACATCCCATCTTATTCCCATTTATTTCAGCCTTTATAAAGAGGGGCCAATTATGTTCCCTTCCTTCTAGGGGTAAGTAAGCATCAGATAAAGTAATTAGGCCTATCTTGCCTATTTCTATCACTTGCACTAGCTCACTTGGGGTGATAGTGGTAGACATAGCAACTTGACCTAAGGCTTCAACTACTTTTTGCTTATGGTCTTTTGATGACATTAGTAAGTCCCAAATGCTAATATTAGCTTAGGTCTTTTTTGGTTGCTTTAATACTTTATCATGTTCAAATTCCTTTATTTTAGGGTCTTTCTCGAGTAAGATCCAACCATTCTTGTCAACTCTCTTTACCATTTCTCCCTTAACCCTAAGTGGCTCTTTCTTTCCCTCTTTAGAACCTTCATAAGAAGATTCATCCCAAAAGCTTTTGCTCTCTTCGGGCTCACCATCACTCTCACTCTCTTAAAAGCTAGTTAAAAAAATGGATTCACTCTCTCTCACCCCCTTACAAATTTCTTAGTCGAACCTATAGATTTCTCTAAGCACATATTCTTTGGGTAGTCAAGATTTGAGAAAGCAAGCTAATTGATGTTTTGGCTTCTAGATTGGGTATTCATTTGGTATCTATGAGGTTTTAGATGGCTTTTCTAAGGAGTTTGCAATTGTTAGTAAGGTGTCTAGTTCTTTAGTGATAAGCACAATATTGGTTGTGTCCATGGTTGGGTGGTAATGGTCTATTAGATGGTTAAGGTGGAAGTGGTTATAACTTACCCTCCTTTATGAGTTTTCTCACACACCATGACAAAGATTTACCTAAGTTAGAATACCTTCTACCTTAGATAGCATGAACATTTTAATTTGATCAAAGTCTTCAAACTTATTCCCCATTTTCAAGATCTTGTCTCTCCACATTTGCATGTAATAGGAGAAACTCTCATTTGGTCTTTGTTTCACTAACTCTAGATCCTTCAGGGTAATTTTTATACTTGCATTATTAGAATATTACTTGCTGAATGCCTATGCTAATTCATTCCAATCCTCTTTGACCCTCTTCTTTTGGTAGTGGTACCAATCCAAAGCTTGGCCTATGAGAGATATGCTGAATAGGCTTACAATTTGTTCTTTAAAGAGGTGAATAGCTCTCATAGTAATAACATATTACTTCAAATGAGTGCAAGGGTTAGTTATGCCATCAAACTTTCTCAAATTCAAGCATTTTGAATTTATAAGGCATTGCTCAATTAATCCTTAAGTTGATATCATCAACGTCAATGTCTTTTCCCCCAGTGACTAGCTAAGTTATGGCTTCCATTTTCTCATTAAGCTTCTTCAGCAGGTCATCTTCAATTGGCTTAGGAGAGGGAATCTTATGGTGCTCCTTAGTAACAAGTGGAATTTCCTCATTAGAAGATTAGTCATCTACCCCATTTGTTATTTTTTTCCTTTATGAGTGGCTAAAGATTGACCCACTTCTTTTTGGCTATAGACTTGAGAGAGGGCATTGGTTACACTATCATTATTCTCTTCTCTATCTTATTATTTGCCTCTATGAATAGGGCTTTGGGTATGTACTCATTAGTCGACATGGTCCTCACTTAGGTTGTACTGGTAGTGCTTCACTAACTTAGTTAAGATGCTTGCCTATCTATTTCCATTGAGTAATGAATGAAGGATCAATGGTGACTGTCAAAATAAGGGGTTAGATATGATGTATGTATAATATTAACAATGCAAGATGTTGATGATACATGACATGCAATGCATGGTTATGGTGAAGTAATGACAAACACATGCAAGAAAACCTTCCAACCTTATTCACCCACACACATATTCAAGTCATTTCCTTTCTAGGTGGGTTTGCTTAAGCATTATAGGGGGACACATAGGTTTACTTATGGGCTTATTAGGCCTAATGACCTCTCAAATATAAAACACATGCGAATACAATGGCCTATGATATTTAAATCTTGCTTGAACTGAATTTAGGTTGGGCCCATCCTAGATAAAAGGCATAATGGGCTTGCCCTTACTCTAAATGGGGTTAAACATAATAGGCCCATGATGTAAAACCCCAGGACCTAAAACTAGACTTATAATTCACACAACTTAGGCTTTAAAAACTCGAATTAAGCAATTGAACTAGGTAGGATCTAGCACCTTTAATTACAGTAGAAAATTAGCAATACTAGATATAAAGAAACCAAAACCTCTAATTAATATAAGTTAATTAGCAATTTAAGGTCAATGAAAAACAAGAATGAAATCACCACAAAAGTAAAATTACCTTGATAAGATAACAATTCTTGGCAAGAACACAAGAGAAATCCACCATTGCAAAGAAGTAAATACAAGTTTTTATTTTTGAATGAATGTATTGAATATTACATCTTAATGAGCCTTTTATAGGCTGTAAAACACCTTATAAAGGAAACATTCTATGTAGAAAGCATCCTATGTAAGAAACATCTTATATACAAAGCATTCTATGTAGGAAACATCATATATAAGAGCATTTTATGTAGGAAGTAGCCTATGGACGAATTTCTTATGGGTTTTCATCAATTAGGCTTGTTTCAAGCATAGCCCAAGCAATAATCTTGTATTTGACCCATCTTCAATATCCTAATTTTGAAATCACCTTTACACTATTCAAAATACACATGAGCAGTGCATTTAAGCCATTTTATGTAAGCTCATACACCTCATCCTTAATACAGACCAAAAGATATATAAAAATGATGAAAATGGCCCAGTGATAAAAAAGGAAACTAAAAAAAAAGGTAATTTTTGGCCTAACAATGTTCAAAGCCTAAATTACATCAAAAAAACTTATGGAACTTATAGAAATGATTCTTAAGCCTTTTGAGAAGGTCCAAACACTTGAGAAAGGTTGACTAGTTGAGGTAGTCCAATTGAAGCTTGTTTTGAATCTTGAATTGCATGTTTTTGAAGCTTTATTTGATCTTGCATATATCCACTAATAAAGCTTGCATAAGCTTCTTAGCTTTACTCCTTGTGATTAGCCCACTTGGAATACTCAACTTGTCACTTGAATGTTCTCTTTTAGCTTAATTTGCTTGTGTTCATAAATCATTCCCTCCCTTTTTAAAAGGATTCATCCTCAAATCTGTATCCATATCAAAAGGAGAAAGATCAAAAACATTAAATGCAGTAGAAACTCCATACTCACTAGGCAAATCAATCTTGTAAGCATTATTATTGATCTTTACCAATAGTTAGAAAGGACCATCTCCTCAAGCATCCAACTTAGACTTCTTTTGATGAGGAAATCTCTCTTTTCTAAAGTGTATGCAAACCTAGTCACCAGGGTCAAATGTGACCATTTTTTGCCCCTTATTAGCTTGTTAAGCATAGGATTCATTCTTTTTCTCAATGTGCAGGCATGCTTTCTCATGTATTGTCTTAACCAATTCAGCCTTCTTTTCTCCATCTAAACTAACAAGCTGTTGCAGAGGTAAAAGCATTAAATCTAAAACTATTAAAGGACTAAAACTGTATATGATTTTAAATGGTGAAAACCTAGTAGAACTATGCACACTATGATTATATGCAAATTCAACAAATGGAAAACATTCTTCCTAAGTTATCAAATTCTTGCCAATCATAGCATGCAATAAAAGCACCTAAATTTTTATTAACAACCTCTGTTTGTCCATCTATTTGTGGATGACAAGTTATAGAATATAACAACTTAGTTCCTAACTTACCCTATAACACCTTCCAAAAGTGGCTTAAGAACTTAACATCATGATTTGACATAATTGTTCTAGGGATTCCATGCAACCTAATAACTTCCCCAAAGAACAAATCAATTATATTTGTTAGATCATCTGTTTTATGACATGCAATGAAATATGCCATTTTACTAAATTTATCTACTACAACAAATATGCTATCCTTCCCTTTTTTTCTAGGCAACCTTAACACAAAATCCATTAAATATCAACCCAAGGTATAGTAGGAACTAGTAGAGGGGTATACAAACCATGAGGTAAGACTTTAGATTTAGCTTGTTTGCATGCAATACATCTAGAACATATTTTTTCTACATCTCTACACATATATGGCCAAAAGAAATGTTCATGCAAAACATCCAAAGTCTTAATAACACCAAAATAACCTATTAAACCCCCCTTCTGGGCCTCTCTAATAAGCAATTCATGCAAGGAATAGTTAGGCACACATAACTTACCTTTCTTAAATAAATAACCATCATGCCTATAAAACTTTTGAAATGCAATCTTCTCACATGCATTGTACACATTTGCAAAATCAACATTAGTAGCATGCATGTCCTTAATTTGTTCAAAGCCTAATAATCTAGAACTAAGAGTAGTGACTAAGGTATACCTTTCTGATAATGCATCAACTACTATATTCTCTTTACCTTGCTTGTATTGTATGATATATAGAAATGTCTTAATGAATTCTACCCACTTCCTATGTCATTTGTTGAACCTTCCTTGTCCCTTCAAATGCTTTAATGATCCATGATTAGTATATATCACAAACTCTCTTAGATATAAGTAATGCCGCTAAACTTTCAAAGCTCTCTTTAAAGCATAAAGTTTTTTTATCATAAGTAGAATAGTTCAATTTAGCACCACTAAGCTTTTCTCTAAAATATGCTAGAGGACATCTATCCTGCATCAAAATAGCACCAATACCAATCCTAAAAGCATCATATTTGATTTTAAAAGCTTTATTAAAGTTAAGTAAACTTAAAATAGGCACATCAATTGGGGCTATCAATTGGGCTTCTTTCTGTCCTATGTGCATAAGCCTTTTAATGGCCTTGTGTGCAATCTGCTTTGGCCTTACTTTCATTAATCATATGTTGCACTCCTAGGGTTTATTTTAGATTAATAATTACTCTAATTAAAGGCCTTTTAAACCTTTTAAAATCCTATAAAAATCAAATGCAAGAACAATTAAAGGTTTTAACTTAACAAGGCCTAAGTCCAAAAACCTTAATTTTCCAAAAATCTTGATTTTCTGAACTTTTCATTTGCAAGTGGGCCTAAGCCTATTTGCTCATTTCTTCTTATTAATTCATCTTCCAATGATATTTCAGATCATTAGAAAATTCAACCTCATTGAATCTTCCTCAAACTCCTTTTTTGTTTGTGACCCTATGGGTTTCCATAACAACTTGGCAGTACAAAGTGAATTAGAGTCCTAGTCTTACTGGGACTTTATGGATTCAATCTCATTGAATCAATATCAATTCACTAATTGATATACCACTTGTATATAAATCAAGAGAGGTATCCAGCCATGCATTATGACTACCCAAGTGCTAAAAAGTTAAGTGGTTTAACTTAACCCATCCATATACTGTTATAATAAACCCATTTCACCATCTTTTATCTCATCCAGTTTTAAGTATGTCTAATTAAGCCTTGAACATATTGTTCTAATAATTTCACCTTTATTCTTAAAATGCCATTAGTGAATCCCATTCACACATGGCACTTTGCTCTAACCAGAGATTATTAAATATAGGTTACTCATCAGAATTGTGAGATAAACTCCTTACTGCAATCTAGGGTGGTGAATCCTTTATTGATTACTACCCTATCTTTATATATCTTATGCCAAACCCAAGCACCTCACCATGTATACTTCTTATTTGAAGTAAAAGTTTTTGAGTCAAAGTATGTTACTCTATATTTGAGATATTTATTGATCTCAAGTCTAAGGATAATTACATGACTAATACGATGAGATACTTTTACTAACATATATTAAGTATCCATGTGAAGACTCATGGTGGGTCTCTAATGTACTTACTTCCTAAGTAAGCATCCATATGTTAACTCTAAGCATCTCTATGCTTACAGCTTGTGAGGACTATTGCTTGATCTAATCAAGAAGTATAATATGTGCTAATTTTTCCATAATAACAATGTCCTATTTTGTTAATACTATGATTAGAGATATTTAGGTATATCACATTGCATGCAATAAAAATGTCACATCATGAACACTTCATGATTTCCTTTGTACTTTGATTATATATTAGGGACTTTATAACATGGTTTAGGATATTGCAAACAATTATAAGTAATATATAACAGTACTATATGTAAAGAGAAATGACTTTTAGTATGATTTCATAAGGATTAATTACATGAATACTACCCTATTACATAAGCTCTAGGGCATACTTCTAACAGTTATTACCCACTGAGGAGGAATGTTGTAAAAGGTTCGAGAAAGGCCTCAATGTATAGTTGAGAATATAGATAGCTACTTATAAGATTTGAGAGTTCTCCTCTCTGGTGTCTATAGCTTATGCAATCAAAGAGATGGTGAAGGAAAGAAGAGAGACTTTCTAGAAGAAAAGGCCATTTACAACAGGGCAAGCTAGCTTAGTGCTCGATGCTGGCAAGAAGCAAAAAGGCCACTAGTCCTAAAGGTAGAGTTAGGCTTAAAGGTTAGGTCAAGGATCTCAATCTAAGCCTTAACCACCATAATAGGCTATTAATGCCTCAGTGTCTATAGCTAGAAGCACACCTTTAGTATGCAAGAATTATAGTAGAAGGCATTGGGGAGTATATTGGTAGGTGAGATGAGGTGAGTGTTTTGTTTAAGCATTCAGAGACCACTACTAGAGGGATTACCCCAAAAAGTAGGCAGATGTTACTCAATTTCAAGATTCTTCCTTAGCACCTAGTAGAGGCCTGAAGGAGAGCAAAAATAATAATACTAATACAAGTTAGAGGACCAGATTATAGACTCAACCACTAGCATGACAATATGCCATTCGAGCTTAAGAGGAAGCTAAGGTGCCTGATGTGATTAATAGTACTTTTTCCTTACTTAACTCAACTATTTTAGCACTGATAGCTTCAGGATCAACCCACTCCTATATTTGCACTACAGAAGCACAAGACTGAGGGTTAGAACTTAAACTTATAGACTTAGATACCTTGGTTAGCAACCTAATTAGGCAACATGTGGTAGTGAATAGAATATACCGGGTTTGTCCTCTAGTAGTCTAGGATTAAGTATTCCTAGTAGATCTTATTGAACTTCCTTTTAATGAATTTGATATTATTTTGGGTATGGATTTGTTGTCTGAACACTAGGCAGTGATGGACTATGAATAAAAGAGAATCACACTTAAAACAGCTAATAGAAATGAGGTAATGGTAGTTGGTGAATAAAATCCTTACCTAACATTATCTGAGCCATAGCAGTGAGGTGATTAATCTAGAGAGCATGTAAGGCTTACTTAGCCCATGTAGTGGATACAAGTAAAAGAAAGTCGAGCCTTACCCAGATACCAATGGTGCCAAAATTTTTGGATGTGCTCATAATGAAGCTACTAAGGCTGCCTTTAAAATGACTACTTTGAAATTTAAGTGTACGTTGGTATGACCCCTGTGTCTATTACCTTCTATTGAATAGCACCTATAGAATTGAAGGAGTTGAAAGTGCAATTACAAAACTTGCTAGATAAAGGCTTTATCAAGCTAAGTGATTTTCCATAAGGAGCACATATCTTGTTTGTGAAAAAGAAATATGGGTGACTTCGATTGTGTATTAATTGTCAGTAGTTGAATAAAGTGATAATTAAAAATAAATACCCATTGTTGAGGATTAATAATCTTTTTTATCAACTTAGAGGTGCCAATGTGTTCTCCATGATTGAGTTGAGATTGGGGTATCACTAGTTGATAATTAAGGAAGCTGATATTCAAAAGACTATCATTCGTACCAAATATGGGCATTATGAGTTCTTAATGATGCAATTTGGGCTTACTAATGCCCATACAGCTTTCATGGACCTTATGAATAGGATCTTTAAGCTATATTTAGAGCAGTTTGTCATGGTCTTCATTGATGACATTGTGGGGTATTCCAAGACTAAAGAGAAGTATGAGCAGCATTTGAGGTTAGTGTTAGACCCTAAGGGAAAAATAGTTGTATGCTAAACTAAGTAAATGTGAGTTCAAGCTAAATGAAATAGCCTTCTTGTGCCATATTGCATCAGAAAAAGGTATTAGGGTCAACTCGAGTAAGGTGAAGGCAGTGTTAGAGTGGAAGCCTTTTAGGAATATGACTAAAAGGTATTAGGCATCCTAGGATTGGCTAGTTACTACAAAAGATTTGTGAAAGGTTTCTCCATGATTGTTGCCCCGATGACTCGATTGTTGTGAAAGGACATGAAATTTGTATGGGATGATAAATGTCAGGCCAGCTTTGATAAATTAAAAATGATGCTTATTGAATCTCTTATTCTTACTCAACTTGAGCAAGGGAAAGATTTTATGACTTATAGTGATGCATCTCACAATGGCTTAGATGTGTGCTCATGTAAGATAAGAAGGTAATCATTTATGCCTTGAGGCAACTAAAATTGCATGAATGGAATTATCTAACTTAGGATTTAGAATTAGTTGTTATTGTGTTTACATAAAAGGTGTGGAGACACAATTTATATGGTGAGAAATGTTATATCTATACTGAACATAAAAGCTTGAAATATCTCTACACACAGAAGGAGTTAAACTTAAGACAACAAAAATAGATGGAATTGATAAAGGTTATGATTGTGTAATTGACTACTATCTAGGAAAGGCTAATGCAATAGCTAATGCTTTGAGTTGAAAGTTTATAGTTACCATGAAAACCATGAATGCTAAGATTGAATATACTGAAGATCATGCAGTCTTAGTTGAATATAGATGAAACATGATTTGATACAAAATGTGAAAAAGGCATAGACTTAAGATAACCATCTTATACAGATAGTAGGTAAGGTTAAAGAGGAAGATCGTAAGATTTGAGATTAAACCATATGAATGTTTATACTTCCATGATAGACTATATATACCCGAGGTTATGGAAATTAAGATAGATTCTGAAGGAAGTGCATTATGTTTCTTATGCTATGCATCTAAGAAGTATAAAGATGTACCATGATTTAAAGTCTTATTATTGGTGGCTAGGAATGAAATGAGATGTAGCTGATTTTGTTGCTCGATGCCTTACATGTCAGCAAGTGAAGGCTAAACATCAAGTTCCTTCTGGATTGTTACATCTAATAGCAATTACAAAATGGAAGTGAGAGAAAGTCACTATGGACTTTGTGATGGGATTACCTATGACCAGAAGTAAATCTGATATGGTATAGCTAATTATAGATAGATTGACAAAAATAGCTCATTTTAACCCAGTCAGAATGGACTATTCTTTAGAGAAGTTGGCACAGTTATACATAAAAGAGATTGTGAGATTATACAGTTTGCCCCTTGCTATTATTTCAAATCAAAATCCTCGGTTCACTTCTAAATTTTGGAAAAAGTTGCAAAAAGCTTTAGGCATTAGTCTTATCTTCAGTGCTGCCTTTCGCCCATAAATAGATGGACAATCTAAGCAAGTTATACAAGTACTGGAAGATATGTTGCGTAGCTATGTCATAGAGTTTAAAAGAAACTAGGATCAATACTTGCCTTTAGCTGAATTTTCATATAATAACAACTATCAAGCTAGCCTAGGCATGGCTCTTTATGAAGCTCTGTATGGCAAAAAATATAGAATTCCACTCTATCCTATTGAAACGGGTGAAAACAAATTAATGGGACCTAATCTAGTTAGAGATGTAGAAGAGAAGGTTAAGATTATTATAGAAAGGTTGAAAGCTACTACTACTAATAAAAACTATATGCTAAGTTAAAGTAGAAGGATATTGAGTATAAAGTTAGTGAAAAAGTGTTCCTTTAGGTATCCCCATGGAAGAAAATGCTTCAGTTTTGCAAGAAATAAAAATTGAGTCCAAGATTCATTGGTCTATACGAGATTACAAAATGTGCGGGACTAGTGGCATATTAATTAGCTCTACTGCCCAAATTATAGTAGATTCATGATGTGTTCCATGTCTTAATGTTGAGGTGATACAAGTTGGATCCCTTCCACACAATGCCCATGGAAGAAATATAAGTATAGCTGGATTTAACTTATAAAGAGAAACCAGTACAAATATTAGTTAGAGAAGTGAAAGAGCTAAGGAATAAATCCATACCATTGGTGAAAGTGCTATGAAGGTATCATAGGACAAAAGAGGCCACTAGGGAAAGCGAAGAGCAAATGAAAGCCAATTACCTCATCATTCTTACCAAGCAAATTTTAAGCACTAAATTTCTTAAGAAGGGAAGGATTGTATCATTTGAGAATTTAGTTTCATGAACAATACTTTCGAGCCATGAATAGTATGCCCTGGGTATCTAAGGCACTTTATGGTGACCAAAAGGGGAAGTACTAGTCATAAAACTTTGATAGGCTAGAAAATGATAAAAATAAATTAATTAAACTTTTACTAAAACTAATAAATCATTTTATGCTTAGAAATAATGAATAGAGGCTTTATTTGGCACTGGCCTAAGATAGGCTCGAAATGTGCTCAGATAGGCTAGAAAATAGCATAATCTGAATGTCAAAAAATGTAATTAATCCATTGGCTAAGGAATTATAATTTTCTAAGGTCATTTTACATTTATTTAGAATTTCTTAATTATGCAAATGAATCTATTGGCACATATGTATGGGGTCATATATGCCAAACCACCATATTTTCTTCCTCTCTTGCCCCATAGCCAACACCTCTTTTTTCTCTCTTCTCCCTTTTTTTCTTTATATCTTCCCTAAAAGTGACCTAAATCCCTTAAATTTTATATCTATCATTGCCTTTATGGTCTCCCAAAGCTAAATCTCCTGATATTTTTTAAGGAAATTCCTTAAAATTAGAGTTTAGAGCACTTGGTGAATAGTGCTCAAAGTGAGTGTATGTGATGTTTTCTCAATTTTTATTTTATATTTGGGTAGCCCTATGTGTACAAGTAATAGCTATGTAGTTAGATTTTAATTTGGAGATGCGTAGGATTCGAGAATTTTTCAAACCCTAGTTGCTATTATGTTTGTAAGAAAAGGGAAAGAAATTGTGCAGAAAGGGCAAACCAAGTTTGGAGGTGGTGATTTAGAGTGCATAGGTATCTTCTGTAAGTGAATTTAATGTAATTTGAGTTATGTGGCATGTATGTTTATGTTTGAGTGTGTATGGAAATGTTACCTTATGTGATTGTGTGTGTAATTACATGTGATAAGTATGTAAGTGTGATATGGTGAATATATCTAGCCTGAATGTGTGGAAAATGCATGAGAAAAAAATGGATATATATGTGTATAGTGTGTGGCTAAAGGTAGTGAATGTGTGTGTATGTGTCAGTTGTATAAGAATGGCATGTAAAGGTGTTAATAACTTATTGGCAAGCTTAGAATTGATGGAAGACTAAAGGAAATAAAATGTGCATGGCTTAATGTGTAATGATTAAAAGATATGTGTGTCAGTGTGTAAAGTGTGATTTGTGAAATCAAATAGAAATTGGTATGAGTTATTGATATGAGCAAAGGAGGGCTAAATGGTCATTCTAGCATACGAGGGCAAAATAGAGATTTTACCATGCCTGGAGGACTAATAATAAGATCAAGGGCCAAAATACTAAACGAAAGGTTTGCAAGCTTGACCAAAATCTTTGTTAAAGAAATGCAAGAAAAATAGACTAAGCTTGAGAAGAATAAAAAAAAGTGAGTCCAAGAAATGAAGTGGAAGAACACAAAATGTTATGTTTGATGTATGGGCTTTAAAAGTGGGCTACACTTCATATGGGCCTAGTTTATTTTATGTG
>CANXYI010298829.1:0-10125 GCA_948208565.1 Hura crepitans | reverse complement strand
ATAAAGGAATCCATATATTCCTAGAAGCTGATAACTAACTTATTACATATCACAGTCTACACTTATATACAGATATACAATACATGTCTTTTATCTATATGAAACCCATTTTCCCACCTGAGTACATTGAGTGTAAAAGCTACACAATATAAACATTTAAACCTTCTAGCAACTATCCTCTAAACTCTAGCTGCATGCTTCATGAGGCTATATCTTTATTCTGGTTACCTGCACACTAAAATAGGCACACTGAGTATATAATATACTAAGTGGTGAACTCAAGCATTAAAATCATGTCATATGGTTTATTCATGCACATACTGGATTAATATTATCTAATTTAGGTTATTATGTTGATAATGAAATTATCTATGTCAATTGACCAAAATACTTTTGCTCCTATCCATAACAATTTAACATTTACCTTGTCATTTAAAAGTCAATTAAATTATGGACTTAAGCTATTCTTTAATAATAACCTTTAAACAATTGAATTATCAAGTCAATACAAGTTAAACATGCAAAATTACCAAAATACCCCTTTGTTCACATACACTATTTACTTATTCAGTTAATTATGACAAAATCTGAGAAATTCAATAATATCTGCCATTATTAGTGTTATATGTTATTTATTTTGTTAAATTAATAGGCCTGACTAGATAGACGACACTTCAATTCATTGGATCTAGAGGGAACTAAAATAACACAGTGATCCACATTTTGGACCCGACCACTGCATCGACCTGATCAAGTCATAACAACAAAGGTGTAGATAACATGATGTGGTATGTCCAATAGACTAGTACAATGGTGCTTCGAGACCTTGGCCACTATATTGACCTTTTTGAAGATCATTGATGTCACAGTTTTGTCTAATAGATAGTGTAGTAACCTTTCAGGACCTACACCATTGCACTAGAAAAATTAAGTAAATGGCATCAAGAGTGCAAAAGTAGACAATTGTCTATCCAATAGACTAGTATAGTGGCCCCAATATGGACGGAGGCCACTGTACTAGCCATCCCTAAAAATTAGACAGTGTAATAGCTATTAAATCCTTAAGTTGACTAGTCAACCCATCCAGTGGGTGTCTAACTAATAAGCCATTAATCTCAATTTATGTTTATTTCTTTACTAATTCAATTCTTATAATTTTATGGAATGAAAAATAGATAGATATTAATTTTATAACGCAGTTCAATTTTTACCCGGTCTGGTATAGCCATAATCAAGTAGTACTGAGTCAATTCCCAATATTACTCTCAAGCCTATGGTTGTCAATATTTAAGGCATTTTATGATTAATTTTACTTTATAATTATTTTTTATGTAGCTACCATTTACTGTCCAAGTGTATTTTTGGTTCAGGTAATGGTTGATTTTGGACAGTTATGGGTCATTTCTTTAACTTGCAATAATCATTTTAGAGGCCAATTCACATCCTTTTTTAGTGCAATTTTCACCAATAATTACACATTGTTCATAGGCCTAAAGCTAATCATCCATTAGGCCATTCATAAGGCCAAATCATAGGCATTTTTGCCATTACATTCAATCACATACTCATAGCCCTTTTTAGGTACAATTTGGGTACATTAAAAAGTTAAATTTCATGTTCAATTTAAGCCATCTTTTATGCCATTTTAGTTAAGTCTCTATTTAAGTGTGTTTTCATTCATCAATATCCATTCTTTACATTCATTCATACTTTATTAAATTTGCATATATACTCAAATTAGGCTAAGCAAATTAAACTATTTCATGCCCTAATATTTTAAGGTCCAAAACACTTACTTGCTTCAATCAAGTTACTAAATTTCCTTAACATCTTCATTACTAATGCTCTTGGCTAAGGGTTCATTCTCATTCATTCATGCACAAATCAAGCCAATTACATGCCAAACCACGATTTCATATAATGTATGCCTAATATACATGCTAATCCAGCTTGTTCACTAACATACAATGTTCACTCACTTGCTAAATCAAATAGCTATACATGCATAACATACAAACATATACCATAGGCAATACATATTACTTCTTATCATATGATCAAATAATTAAACACATCTATATTAATTCCAAAGCTCTTAGCCCTTTCTATAACTCATGCCTATCCTACACTCTTCTTTCCATTCAAAAGTGATTCACCATATTACTAATACCAAAAACTGTCACCATCACATCAAGCATCACTAACATACACCACAACTCACTCACCACCTCTCGGCCCCTCACCAACACATCATTAACCACATACCAATTAACCCATTCAAGTTAATAACTATCAACCGTCAATCTCAAAACCTTAGTAATTATACAACCACTATGTTTAAGCATTATATATTTATGCACAACCCCTATACCCTTCTCGACTAGTAAGAAAACCTAATGTTCACAAGGCAATTTCAATGTAACCACTTAACTAACACCCTTTAACTTTATACCCTTAAGAATTTATGTAAGGCCACATATTATAAACCTAATATAGCCATACTTAAGATTGTAACCCAGCCATGAAATTTAGAAGACATAAGGTAAATACAAGTTTCACTTACCTTAACTCTCAAGGGAAGGAAATTGACACCCACTCCAGCATCTCCCACAGAAGCTTTACTCCTTCTCTTCAAGCTAATTTTTCCTTTAATTTCCCTTAAAAACCATTCAAACACATGCCTTTAAATCTTAGGTGTCCCAAACAACCATTTATAGCCAAGAACTACCAAGAAAACTCAAGAAAAAGCCATGAAAGCTTACCTTATACATTTATTGGACGGCTTCTGACCATGAAACCTTTTAAGAATTCTAATTAATTATAAAGAAGCCCTTTTGCTATAATTCTTCTTCCATTATGTCCCTAACATACAAGAGTGATTTTTAGTGGTGAGAATTTTTAGAATTGAATTGAGGAAGAAGATGAAAATAGGTCCTTTTACTAAAGATAGTGTCAGTTCCAACAGCTTAGAGATGAAAGAAATTCTTCTTTTGTGAGTGGATTTTAACATTGTCACCATGCATTGACATGTGTTATGGCCTTAGGCCAGCTAGGATGGTACGGGTGGGTCTCATAACCTCCCGAACTATCCCGAAACATCTCGATTTTAGTAGAAACTTTGGGAAATTTTTAAAACTCATAGGGGCTTAAAAAATTACACTATTATTTTAAAATTCCTATTTTAACCCTAATTACAAGCTTATAAATTTTTGCAGCAAAATTCCATCAATAGAGTAGTTTTCATACTGCCTCAATTTGTGTGGCAACCTAAGAAATTATGAGAATTTACAAATGACCTCAAAATTCAAAAATTCTTTCACAAATGGACTCAATGGAATTTTTTTGCTTTAGGATATGATATTTTTGAGTTCGTCTGGGCATATCCCGAGTTATACTCTACCTAACTCAGTTTAACAACATAGGTCTTACTTATAGCTTAAAATGAATTACTTGTTCTGATAAATTTTAAAATTTTTCCTTTTTCATCATTTTAAAGCCCCTCAAAGTTGCATGAACAATGTCACTACCTCGATTCTCATGTAAGTGACCTAGCACCCTAGACACACTTATCGGACCTAGTTACACTGTTCATGGAGCCTCTACACATAAGTGTTACAAAAATAGTATATAGATGTTTATTTATAGCCTTTAATTGCTAAATTGATTAAATTATGGGAAATTGCAATTGTCACTTATATATCTCCACAAAACAAAATTTTAATATGCGAGCTATAGTAATTTGAACAATTAGTGACTTTCTTGCTTACTTTATGTTATTAGGTTAGAGTACATCTAGGTATTTAGCTTACCTAAAATGTATGAATTTTTTTACAAGCATTTAGATAAAAAAATTGGAATAAGATGAATTAGTTTGATAACCATCAAAAGTTTTTATAACTTGATCACCTATTTAGGAAGAATAAAAAAAATTTCATGATAAAATAGTTGAGAAATCCCGACCACCACCAATAATTATAAGTGAAAAAGTCTATCATGTAAATACATTGGCTTAACAAAAGTGACTAAACTTGGTGCAAAATATGCTAATGACTAGCTTTATTAGACACATGAATAAAAGAAAAGAAGCATTGTTTGGGACTTGCCTTACTAGAAAACAAATATGATTTGTTATAACCTTGATGTGATGCACATTGGGAAAATATGCTTGAGAATATCTTCAACACATTCTAAATGTTAAAGGAAAGATAAAAGATAATGTAAAAGCATGACAAGATATGAGCAATATTTACAAGTGGCTCTGTGTTAGAGAATAATATGCATAATAAGAAATACCTCAAGGCTTGTTATGCACTTGATAAAAAAGAAAAGAGGCCATTGTTTAAATGGTTAAAAAACTTAAATTTTCTTGATGGACATTTTTTAAATTTGAATCATTGTGTTGATATGAGAAAGTATAAGTTATTCATTATGAAAAGCCATAATTGTTATTTTTTTGTGCAATATTTATTAGCAATTGCATTTCATGAATTGCTTCCATTAAAAGTATGGCAAGCATTATCAAAATTCAACTCATTTTTTAAGGATTTAACATTAATAATAATAAAAGGAGAAGAATTGTTAGGTTAGACAAAAATAGTACTTATATTATGCAAGCTAGAAAAAAAAAATTTCCTCTAA
Organism: Hura crepitans; assembly: GCA_948208565.1. Classification (NCBI taxonomy): domain Eukaryota; kingdom Viridiplantae; phylum Streptophyta; class Magnoliopsida; order Malpighiales; family Euphorbiaceae; genus Hura; species Hura crepitans. The sequence continues at coordinate 5,487 of CANXYI010298829.1, read as the reverse complement.
GTTTTTTTAACTTAATGGAATAGCTTCAAGTCCATTTTCTATATAAGGCTAAGCTTGCAAGTCTTATTTAACATTGATGGATATACCTGTGACACCTTTTATCTAGTTCATTTGCCAAATCTGAATGGGAGGCAGCACATAACCAATATCCAATCTCACTTAACATCATATCTTACTTATAACCTATATGACAAAAAACCTTTTTATGAACATATCTTATTATACAACTTATAAAATCTACCTTAACAAAAATTGCATCACATGTATACTATTAAGGATCATTATGTCAAAGTGTTCCAAATACATATACATTCTATATAAAGAGTTCATAGACATTTTTTATACAATAGAAGCCTATGTCTATTAAAAGAATACATATGAGTGACTATACACCTTATGATCTAAAAATATACCTACACACCACTTTACCATTTTAAAATACACTAACTAGCAGTTTTCCTTAAATCTCTATGCTCTTTATCACCTTGTATATTCTTCACCATAACGCCTCATAAGACCTATGTATCCTAAACAAATGATTCACTAAGTTCGAGAGCTTAGTGGTGTATCTAATATAATATGTTACATATACATACATACATATTTAAATTTTCAAGAAAACATATCAGACATTAATATGCGTATTTGGGTTTATATCTTAAACATGGAATTCAATATCTTGTTACATGCATTTTTGAATAACAATTCAATTATGACATTCAATGTTAAAAGACAAGCAAACTCATTCATATTATGACACCAATAAAAACAATTATCATTATGATTAAATTAATGCCATTAGTCTTTATTTGGTAATTTAGACCATTTAATTTATTCTTTTGCCCATAACTAATAGACAACTCCCAAAATTGAATATCGGGATCTCAACCATATAGATCCTATGAGATGTATAGTAATCCACATTTTAGACCTTACAATGGCTACATCTTCATAGGTGTGTTATGGCCTTATGGACCTCATAGTAGTTGCACTTATACAATTGTGTAGTGACCCTATGGTCCTTAGAACGGCTCCACTAGTATAATTATGTAGTGGCCCTATAGACCTCACAGTGGCTGCACTTACATAGAGAGGCACTAAGTACCCTAACAATTGCTATCTATCCCTAGTTGACTAATCAACCTATTCAATTTAGGTTTTTATACTTTTATGGACTATCACCATGTTAAATTTTATCTCACTTTCTTAAAATGCTTTTAAGTAAGTTTTGTTTGACTTTTGATCATCACATGACCTTATGGGATAATTAACCCACTCTTATCATATTAAACCAATTTATGTTATTAATCAAGCATTATGAGCACATTCATTAATACATCATGCATATCCATCTGTAATATATTACAATCATTATCTTAAGAAAATTTACATTTCTCATTATATTAAAATCATTCTTACATGTTCATGCTCGAAAATTGTGAAAAAAACAAATTAAATTGATGTTTTTATTCTTGTTTAATTTTTATAAAATACTTCTTGATGTTAAAAAAATTCAACTCCACTTTTATCATATTCCTTAGAATATTTGAGCCTTAGGATGTGGTATTCTTGAGTCCACCTAAGCAAAAACAAATATTTTTTGGTAAAACTTTAACTGTGTCACTATTCATAATACATTATTGTAAAAAATTCATTATTGTTTTTACCCCTCTTAATGACTTTATTTCTATTTCAAACTTTGGCCAAAAATATTTTATAATTAATACTATCATTCTATAACATTAGTATGAGTTGAGTCTTGATAAGCACTATTAACACCTCGAGAGGTACTATTCATGAAAACACTTATTATCAACTATTTACCATTGGAATGTTCTCATCTCTATGTCGAACTTTATCCATCACTTGTTTGTAACATAAACTCTTGATCGGTAAGGTCAAAAACTATATTCACATATCAACAATGACTATCTAGAACTCTGAGATTCATTATTAACATCCCTACTTGTTATCACTCATTAATCATCCAATCATCCTTCTTTTTATATCAAATTACACCCACAACCTATTTTTAACATATACTATTAATCAGTAAGAAAACCCCAATTATGTCCTAGAAGTCACTATCTATGATCCCTGGTTTTCATTATTCACAACCTTGAGATTTTTGGGTGTTACATTTCTTCCCCCTTGAAAGAATTTTGTCTACGAAATTCCCAAAGTCCTATTACACTTTGCAATACCAATATATGTATATGCTTTGTTTATTTTGGTTTTATGTTTCTATATAAACTTTCTCATTACTTTACTCAACATATAACAACCTTTCTTATCATCTATCACTTAAGCTTATCTCTTTTAATTGCTTATTTGCTCAGCTATTCATACTTTAATTACTTCCTCTCATAGGCATTTTATAAGAATCCATAATACATATACTCTTAATTCTTAAAATCTTCTTTGTTACCCTTATAATATGATGTATCCTTTACTACCTCTCTAATCACTTTCATACTATAAATCATCGTGCTTTCACTGCACTACTCTAATCTATAGGTCTTTATCAACTAATCTTCCACTTATGATCATGACAACAACTCTTTGTTTTTAATATTACTATATAACTAGTTTTATATGTATTTTTTATGTTTGCTTTTTTTACTTTGCCCTGAACCATTATAACTTTCATCCTAAATGCCTCAATCATTTCTTATGTTGTCCACTTATATGGGTGTATCCTCTCAATTTTCCTACTCAATTAAGGCAAAATGCATATATGAAAGAGATGATGTGGTTATGCATATATGATGATGTAGTTACAAATGATGATGCAACATGTGTGATACCCTTTACTTAATCCAATTACTAGACCCAAATAAGGAACAACACACATAAAAGTCTCTAAACTACACATATAGAAAAGCCCATACAAATTAAAAACCTTTCTTTCTTTATTAAAACATTTTTTACATGATTAATGTTATAAAAATACGGGTTAATAAAAACCATTTTTTGAGGTATACTATCAGGGTCATCATGTCAAAATTTTAGTAGCATAATAGTTATACCAGGACACTAACCAAAATAGTAACTAATAGTAAAAAGCACGTGTATAAAATCACAACTCATCACCAACAACACTAGATCCATCTAACCTTCTAAACTCAATAGAAACCAACATTTCCCTAAATATGCATAAGAAAGAGATTTCATACAAATCATACAATTTTGAATAATCTAAATAAAAGTTCTCATTAAAGTTTTGAGAAGTTACAAAACTTATATACAATTACAAATTAGGCCCAATCCCTCTAATTACATAAGAGTGCCAATACTAAAATTTACATCACATTAACATGCTAAATTATGCAAAAACACTAAAATAGAGTACTTTTGCTCAATCTTCTGAATTACGGGGCTTTGACTCAAATATGTAGCTTTGACCTACATATCACAAAGAAAAATGACGCACTAAGCAAATACTTAATGGTGTATTCAAATTAACTTATGTATGCTTACATACTTGTCATGCATTATCATTCATTAATTAGAAACAAGCATGCCAAATCAAAGCCATGCTTAACATGATTAAATATATCCATGTAAAAAGGCAAAGTCTTGAAAAGAGATTAACATCTTCCTTATTATACAAGAACATCATTAATAGCTTATTATATCAAAAGTAATGTTAAGCAATAGCTTAGATACATTACAATGTCATATTCAAATTGAATCATCCATGATTATATTCATAGAGTACTGACTCTTGTTATTTATCAAGTTTTCACCATTATTTTATGTCCATAGTTAAAAAATAACAAACCAAAAATTAGATATAGGATACACTGATTACGTAAAGGTTATACTCATGCTCGAAGGTCATAATCATACCTAAAAGCCATATTAATGCCTGAAGGCTGATATTGTGCCCCAAATGACATACTAATGTCTAAAGGCTAATATTTTACCCCAAAAGACATCTGGTGGCTGAAGGCCGATATTATCCTCTAGTTGACTAGTCAACCTATCCAATTTTAGGTTGTCTAATTGTATGGGGCATTTTTATTTTATTTTACCTTATTAAGTTTTTTAAGTAACTATTATGTTTACTTTAATTAATAAGTCAATATCATTCGTATTGCATATTTCCCAATTATTTAATTCATCTCATATTATACTTGTCCCATACTAGGATCATACTTGCATTATGTGTATGCTAAAAGCACTACAATCTATTAAAAGTAATTTAGCCATAGAGTTATCACATATATCATCAAGCCTTCACTTATGTCTCATAATGTATAACATATCCAAAGGCCATAAATAACATACTCAAATACTTAACATGTTTCATAATGTATAAAATGCCAAAATGACATATCCATATAATAGGAATTCAACTTTTTATATCATCACCATTCACATATTTAGCATGATAAATCACTTCATTAACTTAGGTACCATATTTATTTCATATGTGATAACATATTATTCCTTAATGGCACATTAAGATGTAATAAGCATTAATCACAAGGAAATATCATTACCTATTTTTTTCTTGATTGATTTACCACATATGCCTAACTACAAGTTGTCATTCTTATATATATAACTCTCTTGTATAAATACATGGCATAAACAAATGGCTAAGCCCTCAAGAGGCATTAATTCATCTCATCTTATCAATAATACTAAGCTAATCATTAAGCATACATGTTATACATCATTACCATAAACAATATCATCATTCATATTAACAAATTAAGCATAATTACATACTATTTGAAAAAAATTCGACCTACTTATCATTCAAAGGATTTTGGCCTCAACAAAGAGAACATATCAATAGACCAAAATCTTTTCTAACTATCAATTTAGAAATCAATTTATGTCAAGCATAACACTAATTCATTAAATTACACCAAATTACATCAAAATCATTAATAGCATAACCATACCCTCATGTATATATATGTACACAAACACTTATGCAAACATAATATAACTTGAATACACTTACTTGTTATGCCACAATACACCTGTAGTCCTTAATTACACCTTCTCATTCCCCTTTGAACATTAGCTTCTTCTTTCTTTATATATACATAATAGGTAAAAATTTTAAAAAATCACTAAAAATTATATACACTTCCAAAAATCAATATAACCATATTAATATGTTCTTGGGCAACCTTAGACCATAAGAAAAATGTCAAAACCTAAAAACAATTACTCGATTGAAAAATGGTCACTATTTATCAACTTTCTAAAACCTCAAAATCTTCCAATAAAACTTGAATCTTTAGCTTAAATTATATTTATGAGGTCATAAAGGGTCAATTTGATGTCTTAAAGTGTTAATTAAAGGCTTGATTGAAGGAAAGAGGAAAGAAAAAGGAAGAAAAGAGAGGAAGGAGTGTGTCGGCAATTGAAGCAAAAAGAAGAAGAGAATAATCTAATCACTTTCACTTATTGACCAATTTAAAGGTCTCTTGTTGACCTTTGAGTTGGTCAACATGATCAAGG
>CANXYI010298828.1:0-12002 GCA_948208565.1 Hura crepitans | reverse complement strand
GGTTGATTCAAGAGAATTCTGGAATTTAGGTTGGGTTGGGCCTATTTTATAGGGCCAAATGGCCTTTAAACCATTTTTATGTCATTTTCAAGGAAAAGAATTTATAAAATATTCTAGAAGCCTCCAAAAATTTCTATTCTAGTCCCTAAAATCCTCAATTATTGTCACTAGGACTCCTATAAAATTTTAGCTCAAAATTCAACTGAAAGAAAAATTCACTATTCACCATAGACCGAGTTTTAACTTCAAAAATTCATAAAATATTCCCTGATGCTCCAAAAATTCTCATTTTAGTTTTAAAAATCCTCGATTAATGAGAATAGGGCCCCTGTAAAATTTGGGGTCAAATTTTCACTGTTGACTTTTTGGATACTATTCACCCACCGGAATAAAATATTCAGAAGAAATATCATATGACCTCAGAAAATTAAAATTTCTTCACCATTATACTCAGTTGAATTTTTGAGGTTCAGGGTATGACATTTTCGAGACCATCTGGGCACATTCCCGGGTCCCGAGGCTGTCCCAGCTCGAAATATTTTTATCTTCGAAAATGAAAGCTTATGCCCTAAAATGAATTATTAGTTCTGCTAAAAATTTTATTTCATTCGTTTTGACCACTTTTAGGCCAGTCAAAGTTTCTCGGTCAATATGTTAGTCATTGAACTCAGAATGATGGCCCGCACCGCAGGGAACATCACTCGGGCCCGGATAATACTGTTCACATGATCCAGGTTTTCGGGCGTTACAGTACTAGTCATAGAACTGAGATGGGCAAAATAATGATGAAAATGTAATTAGCACTAGCCACTGAACTAATAAAATTTTTCATGTTGAGAATTAGTGAATAGTGACTTAAGTTTGCATTAAGCTAAAAAATGGTTCGGATGTGCTCGGACTGACCTAAAAATAGCATAACTTGAAGGTCAAAAATTTCAATGAGTCTAATGGTGGTGAAATTGGAATTTTCTGAGGTCATTTCGTATTTTATTTGAATTTGTTAAATATGTGAGTGAATAGTTAATCGACTTTTCCTTAGCTTTTGGACTCGAGATTTTAGGGGTCTTTTATTTTGGTAATTTTTGGCACTAAAGAAATAATTTTAGAGGCCTTGAACATCTAATTTGCATTTTTGAAACTTAAAACACAAATAGGATTAATTTAGATAGCCGGATCGCTATGTGGCATGATCTAGGCCATCCATCCTCTTAATATAAATGATGGGACATGTGTGGGTGTGTGTACACGTGTGAATTTGTCTTTTCCCCCTAATTCCCCTAAAAAGTCGATGCCATAGCCATGGATTCCCTCCTCCCAATTTTCTTTATATAACTACTAAATTGAAGTAATTTCCACCAAATAATCCTATTATCTTGGTCTTCATAGTCTTTTGAATACAATTCTACTGAGAAAAAGCTAAGGGATTGCTTATATTAAGAGGTTTTACACCTTAGTGAATAGTGCTCATTTTGAGTGTAAGTTGCTTTCTTCAAGCTTTTAAATTTTTATTAGGTAGTATTTAAGGTGTAGATGATATCTATGTATTATATTTCAGTTTGGGGTACATATAGAATTTTCTAAGTTGAAACCCTATTATGCTTGTAGCTAAAGGGAAAAATTTGTTGGAGGAAAGGAAAGATAAGGATTGAGAGGCATAATTGGAGTGCTCTGGAGTTCGCTATAAGTGAATATGATGAAAATGCATTGTGTGTTGTGTATGTGTACATTTCAAGTATGTATGTGTGTGTATAGAAGTGATGTATAATATGTGTATGATCACAGTAAATGTGTGCATGAGATGTGGCAATGAATGTAAGCATGAATGCATGAAGAAAGAATGGAAAAATAATGTGTATGTGTGTGAATATAGAATAGCCAAATGGTATGGCCACGGTGTGCATGTATGTGCATATGTGAATGAGGGCATGGAATGTGCAATTGCATTAGTTATTTGGGTGCGAGCATAATCATCATGAATAATTAAGGTGAAATTATGTGTACGTGCATTTAGGTGTAATGGTCGAGTAATGTATATTGAGATTGCATAGTGAATATGTACATGAGTTAAGGTAAGGCTAATGCCTAAGTAAGTTTAAAAGTGTGATGTAATTGTATATGAAATCGAGAATTGATAATACTGGATAGTATGTGCTCATGGGTAACATAATGGTGTGGTAACATAGGAAGACAATATATGTCAAAGCATGGTATAATAATTAAATGAAGAAGATAATGAGAGAAAATACAAGTGTAACATGTTTTGGAATGCTAGAAAAATGGTTGAGTAAAATGTGTATATATAACTTAGTGTGTCGTAAAATGGATAACAAAGATATAAAGGTGATAAGTAAATGATTCTTTTAAGAACTAATTGAGATTGGCCCATATTAGCTAGACCACCTACTGGATAGGTTGATCAGTCAATTAGGGAGTTAGCAGTTACTAGAGGCTTTGGTTCATATGGATCAATGCCTGATGATAGTGTATGGCGAGTGTAGCCACCAAGGTTCTGGATGTGAACCCTGCACACTTTCGGATATTAAGAGGTCCATGAGGTTGGATCCCTACTATCTGTATTACTTTGGATATTGGGAGGTCTATTGGGATTGATACCTATTATCCACCTATGTTAGGATATTAAGAGGTCCATCTAGACTGATCTCTACTATCCCGTTGTTGGGAGGTCTATTAGGGCTGATCTCTGCCATTTCGGTATTAGAAGGTTCTTATGGATTGATCCCTGTTATCAGATAGATTGTGGTAGGTGCAGCTATTGAGGTCTATAATGTGGATCACTGCACGAGTTTGGATCCTATTATTTAGTGTTAAAAGAGTTGTCTTTTGTGTATGGGCCTTAAAAGTGAAATGGACAAAATGACTTAATGTTTTATTATGAGTTCTGTGTGGTGATATGAATGGAAATAAATAATGACTGAATAAATTAAGTTAGCTTAATTACAATCTTTAATGTAATAAACTAGACACACGTGGCATGAATAAACTAAGCATGTAACTAGTAACTAGCAACCTAAAATAAAGGTAGGGCAAACATATGTAACTTATGGGTTTCCATAATGCATGATGCATGTGTGTGTAATCCAATGCATGTTTCATTGAATTCACCACTGAGTGTACACTTAGCATGTTGATTTCTTGATGTGCAGGTAGGAGCTAGTAAACTTGGAATTCAACCTCTGCAAGTAGTGAAATAGCCTATCCTCTCGTGGGTATATTTTTGGCTCTTTTTATAGTTAACATTGTGTGGAATCACTCATGTATATAGAGGGTTTGGGTCCCATTATGTAAACTTATTATATTATGGCTTGTAAATTAAAATAGGTTATATGATGGACATAGTTGGAATGTATGATTTATATGTTGGATGCTTGACTTTGAGATTGTGTTGATTATGTGATGCTGATGATGATATGAGTTTGTTGGGGGATTAGAAGGGTCTAGTGAGATGAGAGGTGACTAAAAATAATTATAAAAGTGTTCTTTTATAGCTTTAATTTTATTTTTTGTTTTTCACTCAAACAACTATTATGTTGTTGAATTTTAGTAGAAATATGAACCGTAACTAATTAGTTAAATAAAATTACATGCACGGTAATAAGAATTAACGAATATAATCAAGGAAAGGTTTTAAGAAGATAATGAAATGGTAATGTGATATCTTTTATTCAAGTCTGGTGTTGGATTAGGCAAGGGGTGTCATATTAAGTGGTATCAGAGTGGGTTTAGGCATTCCTAGGCGTAGTATACATGAGTGCCACTAACTAGGGTTTTATGTCAAGTAAGGCCACACTGCTTAAGGCTAATAACCTTTTCTTTCGTAGTAAATCAAAATGAGGGAGCATACCCCACCAGGACAAAGGGAAGAGGTGGCTAGTCATGCATTGACTACTATACATGAGCCTGTTAGTTTAGCAACCCAGTGCTGAGTGATACAACATGTTTGATACAAGCACAAGCTCCATCGACATTGCTACAAGTTTAAAGGTGTGAGGTAATTGTATATGCCTAAAAAATCATCATTTGTGAATAGTACTCTTAAGCTCGATACAGTGTCATTTAGAACACTGAAGGGCAATATAGTAGCCAAAAGGGGTATTGGTCAATCGAACTTTGACTGACCAAAAAATGATAAAAATGAGTGAATTAAAAATTGTATCAGAACCAATAAATCATTTTAGGTCGAGAATTAGTGAATAGTGACTTTAGTTGAGGTTATGCTGGGATAGCTTCGGGAAGTACCCGGATAGACCTAAAAATATCATACCCTGAAGCTCAAATATTCCAATGAGTCCATTGGTGAAGGAATTTTAATATTGTGAGGTCATTTGATAATTATTTAGAATTTTTTATTTACATAAGTGAATAGTAACCCTAGTTCCCAAAAGAATTTTGACTTCAAATTTTACGGGCCCTTAATGGGCATTATCAAGAATTATTAGCACTAGAATCATGATTTTTAGAGGTCTTGAGAAATTATTTGGAATTTTCAAAGTTTAAAAGAAAATATAATTAATTAGGGCTATCTGATTGACAAGTGGCATGATCCGAGCCGTACACCTTACTAATACATATGGGTGCACTTGTGTATGTGTCTATGGGATGGAAGGAAGTCATCTTCCACCTAAACTCCCACCAAAGCTGGCGCCACCACCATGGGAAAACCTTCCCCTTTTCTTTCTTTCTTCTCTCTCCACAAACCGTAAAAGCTTAAGAAAATTATATGAATCTTAGCCTCTATAATCCCTTGAGCACTCTCCAAGTGATAAAACTCAAAAAGGTTGCCCAGAATTGAAGTTATAAGGATGGAGTGAATAATAACTTTTAGTGGGTAAGTGATCTTTTCTAAGGTTTGTTATTTTTCTTAGAGAATATTTAAAGTGTTAATGCCATATGTGAAGAGAGATTTCAATTTAGAGTTATGTAGAATTTTGTAGGAATTTTCAAAGGATGAACCCTAATATGCCATTTTGGGAAATGGTGGAGAATGATAGAGGAAGAGGAAATTGATGGCTTTGGCATGACTGGGAGGCCACTGTAAGTGAATTTAACTGAAACTTGTATTGTATTTTAGAGAAATGTGGAATTTGAGGCATGTGTATATGTATGGAAGTTGTATTGGTGTATGTGCGTATGATGAATTGGAAGTATTATGCATGCTAGGATGTGAAATTGGAGTAGAAAAGATGATGTAGATGTGTTTTGGATGTGAAAAGTATGTGTGAACATGTGATATATGGATGGCTAAATGTATGACATGTATGTCATGGCATGTGCATGGGTGTATGGCATAAGTACATGGGATATTAGGATGGTAATGTGAGGGATGATATGAAAATGACATGGAATGTGGAGATATATACATGGTTGTGGATTACAAAATGATGCAAGGATAATGGAATATGAAATTTGACATGTATAGATATGGCATAAAATAGGTGGTATGTATGATGTTAGATCCAATGTTTAAAAAAATTTAGAAGCTATGTGTTACTTGAGAATATACATTAGGAATGATGTTTACATGTGGTAGGAGGGAATCACTAAAGTATAAGGAAATGAGGAAAAGGAAGAGTGAAAAATGACTAAATGAGTAGTAAAAGAAATTACCAAATGAATAGTAACATTCATGTAATAGGACCCGTAACTATCTAGTAAAATAAAAGTGACCCGTAATTGTCTCATAAAAATAATTAGATGAAATGGGCTTATAATTATGTCCTGTCAATATGGAAATAATCCAAATACATGACTGGTAAAAAAGAAAAATTCTGAGTTGATTAAATTTAAAAATAAAGCTAGAAATAGAGTTGTACTTTCCACAATGCTGAAGAATAAAATCATATGACACAATAAAATATTGTGAATGCATAAATTATAAATAAACAAAATTGAATGAATAAATAGATGATAATTTTGTGGATTTCAAGTATAAAAGTGAGTATATTTGATAAGGCATTAAATATACTCATATGGTATAATTGTTACAAAGAGTATCATAATAATACATTGAGATTAACATCGAGTATTACAAGTACTAAGGTACCATCAAGATCTTAAGAGTAAAAAGGTAAAACACTGGAAATGGAAAAATAAGTTATCATCTTATAGTAAAGGAAAGAGATAGCATGGAACAAGAGGATAAAACACTCTGAGACAAATGACAGTAGAGCAAAAATAAGTACACTTTTACATGAAAAGGGAAAAGGAACAAAATATAAAAATGTGATAAAAGAGAAATAAATGATGTTCACAAAGAAAATGAAACATGATTCAGGAATATGGGAGACCAGTGAAACTGGAATAACACTGAGTGAATAGTCTAAATCATAAACTAGTAGATTAATAAAATAATGGTACTGTTCCCGTTATGGATATTCAAATAATGAAGTTAATGAGCAATGGTTGTAAAGATAAAATAATATGGATATTAGCCACTGGGTGAGTATACACTAGATAGGTTGATTGGTCAACTAGGGATTAGCAACTGCTAGAGGCTAAGTCTAAATAGATTTTATCCTATGTACAGCGGGTGCAGCTATTAAGCATTCATGTGAGCTTACATGCTCCGGATATTTAGAGGTCTATAGACTAGTCCCTACTACCTAGTTGATGACTGTGGATATTTTGAAGTCCCATGAGGGTGATCTCTGCTATCAACTAGATATGTTTAGTATGATGAGATATATTGGGATATTGGGAGGTCCCACGGGGCTTATCCCTACTATTCTCTTTGCAGATATTGAGAAGTCCATGGATTGATCCTTGCTATCTGCCACTCTAGTAATGGGAGGTTCTAAGGAACTAATTCCTGCTATCGAATAGAGGGCGTGTATAAACACTGAGGTCCAAAATGTGGGCCACTATACTAATTGATATTTGTTCTGTTCTCAGACCAAGTAAGTGCAGCTATCGAGGACTAAAATAAGGGCCACTGCATAACAAGATTCCTGATATCTAGTGGAAGGGAGTTTTTCCTAAGCTATAGAGGTGATAACTGAAATAACTAAGGAACTTAAATAGAGTTAATAAAATTAATGAAAGGACTAGGGTCTTAAGCATAATAATTTAGACAACCTATGAATAAAATCAATATGAATGAAAGATAAGCTGTAAGAAAATACCCAGTAAACTCAGATAATTTTGGGATAAATTATGAAGGATGTAAATGACTCATGTAAGATAAGATAGATGATAGAAGCATATAGAGATGGATAAGTTATAAAAGGATGAGACCATCCTACATAACCCTTGAATGAATTATATCACTAAAATAAGACATTAAATACATTAAATGTCAGAATGGTAAGAATGATGACATTGTGGCAAACTCAATAACGATAAAATAAGCTATTAAATCATCTAAACTAGCTAACAGTGGGTTATAAACTAATATTTGATGAAACCATACATATAAAGTCTTAAGTATGACATGGAAATAAAAGTAGAATGGTGGACAAAAACATAAGTTAATGGTTAATATAGCGTAATAAAATAAACACATAAATTGTAAGTATTTCCAAGATAGATTTTTAATGGGTGTAATTGTAGCTAGTGATAAAGTTTATGTCTGATAGTAACAGAGTAAATAGAGATAGAAAAGTCCTAGGGCCAATCTTTAAGTAATAATAGGGATATTAATTAATTTACTGATGGAAACTAGTTTATGTGTCTATATGAGTTTATGATACAATGCATGTTTGGTTAAATTCACCACTGAGTGTATACTCAGAGTATCAGTTGTCTGATACATAGGTAATAGGTTCGACTGGCATTATAAGGTGACTAGCAATGTAACTGAAGACTGTCTAGGTAAGATGATATCCTTTTAAATTGATATGTTTTAGTGGATAGAGGCACTTATGCATGTTACTGTGGGTTATTGGGTAATATTATGCTTAGACAGTAAACATGTTGGCATATAATAGGATACAAAGAGTTTATAGCTATAGCCACTAGCTTAGTCTAATAATTGGACATAAACTAGGCATATGAATGCCATATGCTTGGGAAGTGTATCACAAATCATTGATCCTATTAAATAAAATTTTCACACTAAATAGGATAAACCTTATTAAAAGTTAAATGAAAATTGCCTAAGAAAATCCTAAGATGGGTGACCTCTGGAAAGTAATGCCCTTTGTCTATTTCTTACAAAATAGGTAGGGGCTATTACACTTCTAGTCCTCCTAGTATCATCAATTCATCACACCAATAGTCAATCATGGTCACAAGGCCTCAAGCCTAATATCAGTAGGCAACCATTATCACACAACATAAGAATTAATAGCTCAGAAAATTAACAACCTATTTAAGTACAATCTATTTATTTTACTTATAAGTGTAGACTGCAACAACATCTAAGCATGCTAGACACATAACCTATATAATTTACATAAGTTCCGACTATGTACATATTAAAAAAAGTTAACCTTCAAACCTAAAGCTACTACACTGCATGTATATTAAGGCTGAACCACTACACCATATTACCTACGCATTAAAACACTAGTACATTGAATATAACTCAGTGGTGAATTTAAAAAATTTAAGATATGCCACATGCAAGCATTCACATGTAAGGAATGATGTGATGATAAGAGAAATATTGCCATTATGCAAAAATCAAATGAATTATATAGTTCTGGCAGATTGTGTCATATGTTACCTAATTACCATGTTGCCACTGTATGTTTTTCCTCTATTTACTATTACCTTAGATAACATAACCCATTTATTTACTTTTATTTAGTTGCATCTAAATTAAATTCAATAAGCCCGACTAGATAGACTACTCCTGAGACATTAGACCAAAAAGGAAATAAGTGGTAGTAGTGGCCCCGTATGTTAAGACCTCAGTCTCTGCCTGACCTAGTGTAATAGCTCAATCAATGAACCTTAGTCACTACACTAACCTATTCTAATAGTAGGGTCATATAAGTCCCTAGTACCAAATAAATAAAATTATCCTCATCTCACCATAGCATTACATCAGTGTAAAACATTAACATATATATAATTATGAAGTGGCCTAGCTTGTGGACCTCAATGGTGCACCTACCTAGTTTGACAATAGACAAAAACATAATCGATATTAGGGTGCAGTGCCCTATCTAGTGGACCTCAGTGGCTACACCCACCTAGTCTAACAATAAACACATCTAGCAGCTGCAAATCCCTAGTTGACCGGTTAACCCATCTAGTTGATGTCTAACTAATAGGCCATCTGACTTTATTTTATGTTTATTTATTCATGGATCCTCATCTTATAATATTTAGAAGGAATAATAGACAGTTATGAATTTATTTTGACAGTTGAAAATTGACCCGAATAGTTATAGGGCATTTTTTGTTTGAACAAATTACGAGCCAATTTTCTAGAGTATTTTAGGGCACTGTTTTAGGAATAATTGAAGCCATATCAAATGTAACTTAGTCCATTATTTTGGTTCACTTTCATATATGCTAAGCAATTATTTTAAGTATAATCCCAGAATCCCCTTTTTGACAGGAAAGTTATAGGTCATTTCATATTTTCACGGAGGCCATTTTAAGTCAATTATAAGTCCTTTTTCACCTTAATTTCGAATGTCACTTTTACTCCTTTTTATACATTCCCATAGGTCTAAAACTAATCTGAATTTTATTACTTAAATAGCTATAAAAAGAGGCCTTCACATCTATTCTTATATCATCACAAATTAACTCAAAGTTTAAAGCCATTTTTTGTGCCAAGTTAGTCCATTTTATGGCCAATTTCACTTAATTATATTAAGCCAATTCCAGCACTCTTTCCAATCATTTCATGCATTATTAATCATGTGTTTCCACCTAGATCATGCCATGAGAACATTACACAAACCATGTCAAGAATAGTTTGCCAATCACACACATATATATACTTAATATATGACAGTTCATTTTCACATCCCTTTTACCTTGCACCACTCTCGTCCCATACCTTTAAACAACCATACATATCCCTTTAATCACATACAAGCACACACACACACACACATACCTTATAGCCCATCACCACTACATATGTACACATGCCTACCCCACCTACCTTGCAAGGCAAGGTACCTCTCGGTTATAGCTATTTACTTACATTGTATATGCATTTCTTCTTTAGCCATCCCGCCTACATATCTTACATACTTGTCCTAATTTTTACACACATAAATCATAATCTATGCCATATTTTCCCTGTATAATTCATCTTTGAGAGTCTCAACATCTGTAGTTCTTAGTCACACTTGTATTCTTCTATCAAGATAACCTTGTAGCCATTCATTTTTCCCCATTTCCATTAGGTCCATATCAAGATAAAACCCACCAATATGCAAGGTCGCTCTATGTACACACACATACACCCCATGACCACTCTAAGGCCTCATCCTATGAGTGATTTCTCAACATTTCACACATGTTGGTCACTAATTTAGCAAGCAAAAGAGTAGACAAAGCAAGAATAATTTAGGATAACCCCATTTTTACCCTTCCCATGCCTAATTCCCTATCAAAACACCTCTAATACTTAAATGGCAAACCTTAAATAATTTAAATTCACTTACCTCTTAAAGTCTAGTAACTCTTCCTTTAAATCAACCCCTAAGCTTACTTGTGGAATTTTCCTTCTCCTTGAGCTCTTCACTCCTATGTGATTCTCTAAGACTTCCCCTTAAAAATCATATACAACCTCACTTAAGGTTCTAGCATCATAACTAACCAAAGGGGAGGAGGAATTGCTAGAAATAAAATTAAACAGAGAGGAAAAGCTAACCTATTCTAACCCTCTTGCCTTACGCTACCTTAGAGTCAACTTGACTTCAAGTGAGTTTTCTTCACTACTTAAAAGGAGTTATGGCCACCAAATCTTTATGCCTCACTTCTTGCAAATTTAGGAGGATTTTTACTAGAAATTTAATATAAAAAGGTGGAGGAATTGGTTGCCAAAAATAGAGGAAATTTTCTATAAAATGCCATGGGTAGTAGGAAGAAAGGAGAAGAAAGGAGAAGGGAGGAGGGGTGGTAGTTGCCAAGTGGTTGCTAGGTAGAGATGGCCACCTATCAAGGGCAACTAGAGGTGGTGTTGGGGTGCCCCGGGTCATGGTACATGGCACCTGAATGCCTTGAAACTCAATTTTTCTGGAAATTGAGCTAAAACTCTAGGGAATTTTTAAAAATTATTTGGATGTCAAAAAAATAATTCCATTTTTCTTAAAATCCTCAATTATGCTAAATTAGAGGCTTGCAAAATTTCACAGCAAAATTCCTTTAGGAAGTAGGTGAACTAAATTCTCGGGAATCTTGATTTTCAATAGAATTTTAGGGATTTTTAAAAGTTCACTTAGACCTCCAAAAATCATCATGTTTATTTTAAAAATCCTTAAATACCCTCATTTAGGGACACATAAAATTTCATGGCCAAATTCCTTTGGGAGGTAGGCTAGCAAAATTCTTGAAATATCTCGATTTTACTAAAAATTCTAAAAAAATACCCAAACAACCTTGGAATTTAAAAATTCCTTCACCAGTGGACTCAAGGAAATTTTTATGCTTTAGGGTATAATATTTTCATGTGTGTTTAGGCTTATCTTGGGTTATTCCTAGCCTAACTAGATTTAAACCTACAGCTTACTAGATTATGGCTTAAAATAATTTATTAGTTCTGCTAAATTTTTAAATTATGATGTTTTCATCATTTTCAAGCCCCTTAAAGTTTCTTAATTAGTACACCTATCTTGGGCCTTGTGAAGGTGACCCAGCACTCTTAGCACACTTTCTAAACCTCGAGGTGCTATTCATGGAGCCTTAGTTTACGGGCATTACATTTTTTTCCTTCTTAAGAAATTTCATCCTCGAAATTACCTAATGCAAATAAATATGGATACTAAGCTTGCATCTACTCTTCAGGTTCCCATGTGGCCTCTTCAGTGTTGTAATGTCTTTATAGCACCTTGACAAGTGGTATGCACTTATTT
>CANXYI010298805.1:0-15177 GCA_948208565.1 Hura crepitans | reverse complement strand
AACACCAAGGCACACACATTATCTGTAATTTGCTGTATTTCCATATAAGGAATCCTAGCTTAATGCACTCAATATCCATCCAGCATAATTCAAATGCTTTAAATTCACTTGCCTCCTAATCCAAGGAGTTGAATTCCACTCTTTATGCTTAAAGCAAGTCACCAAATCCACACTTACTCCCTAAGCTTCCATTCATGCCACAAGCCCTTCAAAAATTCACACATACCTTTAAATTAAATTCCAATCACATAGGTGTTCTCAGAATCATCAAATCCCTTAGGAAATAAATTACAAAGGATGGAATTACTTACATATAAGAATTTGCTCTTTTGGGTACCCTTTTATGCAGACCCTTGGTTCCTTGAATTTTCTTGCACTCTAAAGGCTTTTATGGCTTTTAACACATTTAAAAATCAATTTCCAACATATTATGATGATTTTTAGTGGTAGTAGACATAGGAAAAAGCTTGCAAAAAAGGATCAAAATGGCATCAAGTGAGAGGAAGAAGAAAGAAGAAGGAGAAGGGAGGAGGGTGATTAGAAATGGCTAGGTGGCCACCTATGTGTCACTTTAGCCCTTTTATAATGGCTGATGTGGCATAGGTGGGGCCCACATGCCACTCGAATAACCTAAAAAAGCTCGATTTTAGTAGAAACTTTCAAGAATTTTTAAAAATCACTTGAACCTCCAAAAAACATCACATTTATTTAAAAATCCTTAATTAGTCCCATTTAGAGTCTCATAAGATTTCACGACCAAAATCTACCAATAAGATAGTTAGCCAACTACCTCGATTTACATGTAAAAGCCCAAAATTTAGAAATTTGCAAATGACCTTTGAATTCAAAAATTCTTTCACCAATGAACTCAAGGGAATTTTTAGCCTTTAGGGTATGGCATTTTTAAGTCTATTTAGGCATATCCTAGGTCATTCTTAGCTTGACTCCTTCTAAACCCATAGCCTATTAGATTATAGCTTGAAATAATTATTGGTTTTGCTAAATCCTTAAGTTAAGTCAATATCATAATTTTATGACCCCTTGAAGTTTCATGACTAGCACCCTTGCCTTGAGCCTTGTGAAGGTGACCCGACACTCTAGGAACAATTTTTAACCTCATTAGTACTATTCATAGAGCCTCGATTTACAAGCATTACACTCCCAATCTAAAGAGTTGAATTCCACACTTCAAGCTTCAAAGAAGTCACCAATTCCTCACTTTTTCCCTAAGCCTCCAATCATGCCAATACCCATACAAGAAGTTGCTCTTTTAGCACCCTTTGATGCACATATTAACTTTCTTAAATTTCCTTGCACTCTAGTGGCTTCTATGGCTTCTAACACCTTCACAAGTAAATTTCTAACACATGAAGATGATTTTTTGGTTGCAATAGACATAGAAATAGCTTACAAAAATGAATGAAAATGGTAGCTTAAAGCTTAAAATGGCATTGAGTGGGAGGAAGAGGAAAGAAGGAGAAAGAAGGAGGGAGAGTGGATGTGGTCAAGTGGCTACCTAGGTGTCACCTTATGCCTTTTATAGTGGCTAAGGTGGCACGAGTGAGGCCTACATGCCACCTTAAACAACTCAAAAAAGCTCAATTTTGATAAAAACTTTAGAGTTTTTTAAAAAATCACTTGAACTTCTAAAAATCATCGCATTTATTTTAAAAATCCTTGATTAGTCCTATTTTAAGGCTCATCAAACTTCACGGCTAAGTTCCACCGACAAGGCAGTTAACCAACTGCCTCAATTTACATGCAAAACCCTAAAATTAAGAAAATTTGCAAACAATCTTGGAATTCAAAAATTCTTTTATCAATGGACTCAAGGGAACTTTTAACCTTCAGGGTATGGCATTTTCAGGTCTATTCAAGTACATATTGGGTCATTCCTGGCCTAACTCTATTTGAGCCTATGACCTACTAGATTAAAGCCTAAAATAATTTATTGGTTATGCTAAATATTTAAATTAAGTCAATTTCATCATTTTAAGGCCCTTTGAAGTTTCATGACTAGTACCTTTACCTCGAGCCTTGTAAAGGTGACTCGACACTCTGGGAATACTTTTTTGCCTTAGTGGTACTATTCATAGAGCCTCGACTTATAGGTGTTACACATCATTTATTATTCGAATCTGTTAGGGCCTCGATGTCCCAAAAGTAAGCTCTCCTAAAAAGAGTACATTGACCTCATGTGTGGGAAGTGATAATGGTGAAAGGCTTTTGCTTGTGTTTGTTGTTGTACACATTAAGATACATTTGTATTTCATGCATTATGACACCCCTTACCCAGTCTAAATGTTGAACCCGAATAAGGAATGACACGTAACCGTCATTTATCTCATTACTTGTCTAGTTTACATAAAATCTTTTCCTTTTTAACCAACCTACATATCTTCTTATCATACAACTTATAAAAACCAATCCTAACAAATTATCTCATCTAATGTTTACTAATGGGATCCTCTTATTGAAAATCCAATAAGTATAACAGGTGTACTAATATACTATTCCAAATTGCAACCTATATAAAAACACTTATAATAAATAAAAACATATCCCATCATCATCTTGATCCATCTGACCATCTAAACTCAGCATCATCTCAAACACAAATATACATGAGGATCAATATCCATCTCATACTCATACCAAACTGTACATACATAATAGCTCACCAATCATCAAATATCAATACTCATCAATAACATATCCTCTTATATACATATTACAAGTTCATATAAACTTTTATACATTACAGGCCTATAATCTATACATCAACATACATATAAGTGCTCATACAACTTTTCCTTTCTTTTATGTATTGCATATAAACTATGTAAACAACATCATCTTCAATTACAAACCTATTCTCTGTAACCTAGAGGTTTTTTATTTTGAGCTATCCAAAAACCTACACATCATAACCAAATGATGCTCTAAGTTTTGTAGCTTAGTGGTGTATCCACTATAATATGACTTGCATAAAGCTTTCCTTATATATAACAGTAAATATTTTACTCAATTTAAATAACATTTGATATAAAGAATCACTCATACTATCAATTACAATTATCTATTGAACTACATTCATGTATTATCACATGCACAAAAGCCATTCTTCATATTATTAACTTATCTCACATTACTCATGAAAATAAGTTATCTCCACATAAACCTACATATATACACATACTTTCTTTATTACCATATACTAACACAGTGGTTTATTTATGTCCACACAAATCATACTATAATAGGCATATCTTAGGCATTGTAAATTATCAACAGCCACATATATACAAGAATGTGTAAGTTGGATATGTAACCCAACATCATAATACATGCACAAGTATAATAATAATATCACCATACATAGATTCTATTTATGTATGTGATTAATCTTAAGCTTTAGCCTTTACGTATCTATTTAGTAGCATGGTTTATTTTAATTTTTCACATATACATATGAGTCATTTACCCAGCATATTTATACATTTATGTACATGCATAGATTTGCAACAGTTAAATCATAATGAAGAACATGTGTAGCATAATAAAGATATATATGAGCTAGACATCCAAAAACATGAGCACCATACCATATCACATATAAGAATCAATATTGTAACCAATAAATTTCTTATTCATTAATTTAATACATCAATCTTCTTATGTCTTATTATACTAAAATTTGTTATATCCATACTTAATAAAACATATGACTATACTGGATAATAAAGACACCAAGCCACAGAGGCCATTAAAACCATAGAGGCCTATAATCCATACCCAAAGGTCATTACTAGACTCAAAGGTTACTAAGAGGTACTGAAGTACCCTTGTAACTGCTAAACCCCTAGTTGGTCGATTAGCCTATCCAATCTAAGTTGTTAACTAGTATGGGATAATCACCAAGTTCTTTTTCCTTGATTTCACCATTTTAAGTAGCTTAAATTAAACTTTCAAAGATGGTTAAGCCAATAAATGACCAACGAGGAAACTATTCTTTATGCTTCTATTATGTTTCCATCATGTGTACATAACATAAATAATCAAAAACGTTACCATATGCTTACATAATCTCATATGTACATGTAACATAATATGAACACATACTCATTTGAACATTTATCATAAATTATGTCCACTTATCATATCATGAGTAACATACACTTTTTGTGTGTACTCAATAATAACATCTTAACATAAACATGCCTCATGCTTTGGCCATGTTTACATAAACAACATATTATCATCATCTTTTAATCTCGTATGGCAATTCTCATCTCATAAACATAAGTGCCATAATTAAAGCACATGACTTAATTGTAATTATCAACACATAGCTTTGATTAAGAAACATCATTCTTTCTTATATAGCCTTTCATCACACTTCATTATTATTGTCATAGTGTTTAACTTCATTAGCATATTATAATACACATAAATATGAATAATTAGCCTTAAACAACATCGAGTATATGTAGAAGACCATTTAGCCTCATCATGCCTTACACATACATATCACTATTCTCATCATTCAATATGAATTCAAGCAAAAAATGACATATTAGGCTAACAAACTTTAACATAAGCTCCTATCCGTCATACATAGCATAAAGAGTTATTACACAATCATGGAATCAAATATACACCATTCGGCCATCATGCTATACCAATACTCCCATCATTAATTAATCACTTCAATGGCATGATCTCATGCTTATATGATCACTTAACATAATCCATAAGCATATGAATTCCATTCCCATATAAAAATCATCATTACACTTATACACCTATACATACTTTAGCATTAGAGCACATGCATAAACATCATAAATTATTTAATTACTCTTACTCAAAGTATGTACATAAACCATTATCAACTTCTACATCTTAAACATAAGCTACTTGCATTCGGCCATCTTAGCATGTCATGGTTAATATACACATCATTACACTAGCTTATAATTAACAACATAACCATACACTTGACCTCACATCATTTGACCATGCTACCAAATATGTGAATCATATCATATTTTAAACAAAACATATTATTATTCAAGCCTGGCATACTTTTATTTAACATCATAGCTTAAACAGACATCATACATACCATAAGCATAACTAGCATTATCAAACCACATGAATTGGCATTGAACCATAACAATAAGGATATACTTCTATGACTATTCCAACTCATTATCATGGCATCATGCATAATCATAATCTCACCATTTTCATTAACATCAAAACCATGATTACATATAACTTATATAACATAAGTGATTATAACATCATTATGTCACACAACCATAACTATTTAACCACCATAATAAAGGCAACTCAAATCATTAATTGATCATCATAACATTTCATTACATGCTTATATAAATCCCTAACACATTGACATTGCACCAAACATCATAACATTGATACATCATGAGAAACATATATTCACGTACATAATTACATACCCTTACATCCTCATAACATAATTTACAATGCATCAAACACCCTTAATAATCCTAATCCATAAGCTATATAACTTATTTCCAACATGCCATTGAGGCATGCTACATGCATGTCTTTTATTCAAACTACCACATATAAATTCTCATCAAAACACATAACATGCATATTCCATTTAACATAAAAATATACACTTTTGCAACAATTTAAAATGTAATCATATTATCATGGATACACTTACCTTAATAAGCTCAAACTACTCTTTATAGGCTCAATACATTTTCTCTACTCTTTCCCATTGCTATTCCTTCCATATCCATTAAGTATACACACCAAAAGCATATAAAAATTCCAATTAAAATCCATGTACTTCCAAACTTAAAATTGACTTTAAAAAACTTCAATTGGCATCCCCTAAAAATTATAAGACCCCTAAAATAGGTACTCATGCATTATTTGGTTAGTATTCATCCATAACCTCAAAAAATTCATAATAATTCAAACATGCATCCAAGTTAAAATCCAACTTAATATATCTTATTTTGGAACCTTAAATTACTCTTAAAAAATATTAAAAGTAAAAAAATCAACACTTGCCTAATTTTAGGTTACTATTCACCCATACAAAATCCATCCAAAATTCTCCCCATTTTCTTCAATTAAGACCTTAAATCTGATGTTCAAACCATGTAGAAATTGAATTATATCTAAAAGGGTTGATTTGGTGTGAGGTTTGGTAGAAATTTGGAGAAGAAAAGCTTGGGAAGCCCTAAAATGGCTTATTTTCCTTTCACGTAAAAGAAAAGAAAAGAAAAGGAGATTTGCTATAGGAAAATATAGTCTTGGCTACTAAACATTAGGTCTATATACTAGTAATCAATGGCTAGGATCAAATTTTAAAAAGAGATCCAAGGCCCCATATTAAAGCCCAAGCAAAAATCCTTTATTTTCTTGCTTTAATATTCTATTTATTCTTGTTCATCCATTCTTCCATTCCAGCATAAATTTATTACTCATCATAGTCCCAATTAATCATACATATTATTTCTTAAGAGCCCCAAAAAATATGTTCTCAAAAATTAAGAAAATTCGATTAAAATCACTGCTTTCATTTTTACCCAATTTTCACTTCATTCAGTATTTGCCATTAACCTAACAATGGATTAATATGCAAAACTGTGAAGTTGAACTTTTAACATTAACCCTCTAATGGGTTAATATATGAAACTGCCTGATGATATATTTTACATAGTAGTTTGCCAGTGGGTTTGTATGAAAAACCATAAGGTTAGACTTTCATATCTTAGCCCATTGACTTCTATTTTATAGTATTAGTGTTACTTGTCATAACCACCTTTAAATAAATGATTTCATTTATGTTCATGTATTTATCATATGATTTCCTTAACCATATTCCTTACCATAATTTATGCCTTTTAACCAACTTAAAGACTTTATTTCAATCCATACTTCACTCAAAAATATTCTAATAACTACCTTTTAACCTGATTGTAGGATAACATACAAACACAGAGAAAATAGACTTTTATGCATTAACCCACAAGTGGGCTAATGTTATGTACTAGGGGACTTTATGCAAAATTTTAGATTATACATTAACTCCTTTACGGGTTAATATATAAAACCACAAGGTTATTCTCCCACTCTATAGCATTAGTGTAACACCAAATCTTGAGTAACATTATTCACATCCCAAATAGTACTATTCACAATACTGAGATTTTCAGGCGTTATATGAATGCTCATGCATTTTTAAATTTTGTTCATCATTTCTAACCCCCTATTTTGTAGCCATAATAGATCTTTGAGCCATTTAGGTACATGAGTCATATGAAAGAATAACTCAACAAGAGATCATCCCTATCACACATAACCTAATAGACATGACAGGATAAGGAGAAGGTAGCTCTTTTGTTCATAACTTCGAAGCCAAAATGAATCAAAAATTCAAAAAATTTGAAAAGAGGATAATGTCTATGGTCGCAAGAGCAATAGCTAGGGTTGTTCCTACTTCTAATTCACCACTACCTACTAAAGCAATAGTGGTTACAACTATTGGAAGAATATGTAATGAACAAAAATCTTGGTTTTATGAATAATGCCTTCTAGGCTATAAATAGTGTTCCCTGAGCAATCGAATTACCCTGAAAAAGAAAAAGGGAGCACTATTTGTGAAACTTTGATGGCAAAATAAGCATGAAAATGAAAGAATTAGCACTTCCCATTAAACCAATATATTCTTTTATGCTAATATCTAGTGAATAGTGACCTTAGTTTGCATCAGGCCAAGAAATGACTAAGACATGCTCGAACTAACCCAAAAATAGCATACCTTGAAGGTCAAAAATTCTAATTAGTTGAATGGTGAAAGAATTGGAATTTTCTTAGGTCATTTGATATTTAATTGAATTTTTTTAATTATACAAGTAAGTAGTTTACCTAGTTCCCTTTGGAGTTTTGACTTAAGATTATAGGGGTCTTTTAATTGAGTATATCATTAATTTTTGGCACTAAAAGCATTTTTTTGGGAGACTTCTAAAATTTATTTTGCATTTTTGAAATTTAAAACATAAATAGAATTAACTAAGATCATCTGATTGCCATGTGGTGTGATCATGGCCATCCACATACATAATATAAATGTGCTATGGTGTGTGCATGTGTATGGTGGCTAAATGGACTCATCTTCCTCCCTAAATTCTTGAAAATTTGAAGTTACCTCACCCTTTCTCTCTCTTAAAATTTGAGCTTTAATGTTTTAGGATTTTGAACCCCTAAACTAAACCGAAGCCTATTCTAAAAATTGAGCATTTTTCTAGGTAAATAAATGCACTCTAAATCATGGGTATACTTTCAATTTTGAAATTAGATACATATATATTTTTCTATGAATTTTTCTAATTTTTAAGGCATTATGAAATTTAGAGAAATTGGTGGAGCATGAGAATTGAGGTAAACAAAAGCTATAAAATCGAGTTCAGGACCTCAAATAACATCTTTATAAGTTTATTCAATAAATTATGCAACATTTTCTTTATTTTCATGAAATTCAAGTATGGACACTAATATGGAATTCATAACATTATGTGTACATGTGTGTGGAATGCATAATTAATGTGTAGGTTAGTTTATATGATTGATAATAACATGAATTAAGTGAGATTGAGGTGATGAAATGATGGTTAATGTACGTATGTGTACATTGGTCGAATGACATGTGTGAGATTGTGTAGTAATGTAGTTAGCATATACGTACATTTAGGGCATAATATGGTATTATCACTATGTGCTTTGCATCATAAGCATGTTATATGTGAGCATACATATAAAGAAACATATACATATGTATGATTCATTGAATACACCACTAAGACTTGTGCTTAGTGCATCATTATTTGTGATGCATAGGTAGTAGATAACTAATGCAGGTAATAGCCTCAAGTGAAAAAGTGCAAACTAAAGAGTGTAAATCAAAATAGTACATCTTTTGGTATTATTACAATAGTTATATACTATTACAGCTATTGTAAAATAAACATAGATGGCACTCATGTATGTATAGATGTGAGAGTGGGCTTAAACCTAATAAAATAATTTATGTGTATTATAAGACCAGTATTGTAATGCTATGTATACATAGTGTAAACTTATATGTTGTAATAAAGGTAAGATAATGATGTTAATGTCTTTAATGATGATAATAGGTAAATGATGTCATTTATGCATGGAATATGGATGAAATTATGAGGATCGGATGGATGCGATGATAAGAGTTGATGTATGATGATATAGAAGTGTAATTTTTGTAAGTATTACTAGATTATGTCTCTGATTAGCTATTATGCTATCAAATTTTCACCAGATTAAAGGGGTAAAAGAGCTATACTCATATAATAACTAAAATAAAACATGTAAATAAGTTATGAACAAGGAAAGTCAAATGGTGTGTCCTCTCTTTACTGGGTCTAGCAATCGAATCATATAGGGGGTTTCATAGAATAACTGCTGCTTCTAAGGGAATTGGTATAAAAAAGAAGGCTACATGTTTAAGTGAAAAGGCTAGAAAAATTGAGTACTTCAATCTTGAGTTTAACTTCTATGAAGATTCTGATAATGAAGTTAAAAAGAAGGGTATGCCTTGAAAATTTAAAAATGTTGCTATGAAAAAACTAGAAGAAAAAATGAAGGTAATGGCTAGACTTATCACTACGGGTAAAGGGTTAGATCCAGATGAACTTACCTTAGAATCTAAGTTAACACCCTCTAAATTCAAAATGCTGAAATTGCCCAAGTTTGATGGGACCACTAATCCAAGAGCCTATGTCAAGCAATATGCCACTATCATGCGTGGCACTAAACTTAGCACTAAACAAAAAAAATAGCTTACTTTAGCCTTACACTATAAGGGAGAAGCATAGACTAGTATTATGGGCTGGAGAAAAAGGTTAAGGAAGACTAGTAGAAGATAACTAAGGCTTTTATCATCCAATATGACTGTAGCCCCCATATAAAGGTTACCATGAAAAACCTTTAACTTCTTAAGCAAAAGCCTAATGAGACCTTCATGGAGTACCTGGCAAGATGGAAGTCTAGAGTATTGGAAATGAGGAGAAAGCCAAAGACATCGAATCAAATCTGTATGTTCATTAAAAATGCTACCCTTTATCTAAAATAAGAATTGAAGGCTAAAGGGCTTAAAAAATAGGAATTGCTCAAGGACATTACCATTGATATAAAAGAGGAGCATGCTGAGCACAAGAACTCAGGGGTGTTTAACAACTGATGGTATCTGAATAATAAAGGCACAGGGGCAACCAATTACAGTAGGGGCAACAAGATAGCTAAAGTACCTACAACATCCAAGTGCTATTCTAATCTGGGCAAACCTTTGTCTTTGTGCCTAAAATAGCTTTAAAGGGATGGAAAGCTTCAACCACTTCCATCTTGGCCCATTAAAAATCAAAGACAACCCAACCACAGGTTAAACTTATATTGCTAATATCATCAGCATATGGGGTATGACATGAATAACTACTATGCTTTAAGGGATAAAATTCAAGATTTAATTGACTCAAGGAAAACTCTTAATCTAGAAAAGAGATAGAAGGATCAGAGCACCTATTTGAATGTTCCTCTACCTATCAACAAGGTTAATTAAGGACTGTTAAAATGGTACATGCTGCAGGATTTGTATTGAAATAACTATTTAGCAATAGAGAAAAGGCAAAATCAGGTTAAGGTTTGGTTCATGTGATAGACATATGGGCTACCAATAGTAAAAGTGAACAAAAAGAAAAGGTTCAAGACTTATGGGTCAATTTTGATAGTGAGCAAAAGCTAGCTAAAGAGGTAAAAGTGAAAGCAGTAACTTGAAGTGGTCAGGTAGTGCCACAAGTTGAAAAAAAGCCAATTCCCTCGATTACAAAGAAAAAGGATGATGCAATAATAAAGCAGTTGAAGAAAACTCCCATATAGATTTCAATTTAGGATCTACTATGGCAATCTCCCTTATATCAACAAAAGGTAATTAAAGCCTTATGTGCTGCAATGGTGTCAACTACCATATTACCATCTAAACTAGTGGCAATGCTAAATAGGGAAGAAAAAGCAGTGGTTAGTTTTTTAAATACAGATCTTCCACTAAAAAGATGTCATCACAATCGTCCTTTGTATATAAAAGTATAAGTTAGCAGAAAGCACACAGCATGTGTAATGGTTAATGATGGGTTGTCAATCAATGTGTGCCCACTGAAAGTAATAGCCATATATGGGATTGAAGATTCAATGATTTCTTAGCCACAGCTCACTAACATGGCCTATGACAATACTGAGAGGTAGGCATATGGAACTTTCAAAGTCAAGGTCAAAGTAGGGATAATTATAGATGATGTGGAATTTGCAGTACTTGATATTCCTATGAATTTCTCCTTACTTTTTGGAAAGTTATGGTTCTATAAGTTAGAAAGGGTTCCATCAATGTTGTATCAAATGATAAAAATCCCCCATAATGGTGAGATTGTGACCATATAGGCTGCAAGGGAGAATTAGGTTTTAATGCTCAAAATAGCCAACCAACCCTTCAATAGTTTCCATATAGCTAGGATTTTTTTAGAAAAGGAAGAGGATGTTCCCAAAGTGGTAAATATGCTTAAAAGGATAAAATATCTTCTGGGTTCTAGTTTGGGACATGATTTGGATGGGTTGAACTCAGCTATATAGCTAAAAGGACAAAAAGATAAAAAAGGGTTAGGGTATACAATAGAGACTTTAAAGCCAAAGAAGACAATAAAAGGTGTCTTGCCACTAGAAAAGAGTTTTGTTTAGGCTGAAGGGAATATCAGTTATTATAGAGAGTTAGAGCCTGCTATCATTAAACGGAAGGTTATGCCTCGATTTGAGATCTTCAGTGATGTGTTTGATTGGGCTACAAGTGAAGTCAAGGCCACCTCAAATTTTTGGGATGAAGAGGTCATAACCAATCTAGTAGATCTAAGGATTGAACCTAAGGTAGGAATTCTAACCACTACCATGCTTCAAGACAAGGGGAATAAGAAGATAGAATGAGAAGGGCCCTTAGAAGATTTTTCTAAAAATTTATTTGTACCTGAACTTTTTTATGACAATGTTTCTAGTTCTTTCGTTATTAAAATGAACAATTTTGATTATTTTTGTGATTTCTCACCTAATTGCATCATGCATAATAATTATCATGACACACATAACATGTTTGACATTAATTCAAATAGTACTACCTTATTTAATCTTGGTATTGATGAAAACCCTAAAGGAATTTTAGTTACATCTAATATAACTCTTAAAGAAAGGATAAAATTTGAGAGAATAATTAAAAAACATGGGAAAGTCTTTGCCTAAACCTATCAAAGTATGCCTGAGATGGATAGGAAGATAGCTAAACATGCCATCTACACATACCTAGAAGCAAAATCGATGAAATTAGAACTAAGGAGAATAAGGCTGGAATAGGTAGAGAAAATAAAAGAAGAGGTACACAAACAAATATAAGCTAAGTTCTTAGAGGAAGTATAGTATCCGACCCAGTTAGCCAATGTGGTACCTATTACCAAGAAAGACGGTAGAGTCAGGATATGTATAGATTATAGGGATCTAAACAAGGCCTACCAAAATGATGATTTTCCATTACTACATATAAATGTTCTAGTCGACAGTACAACAATGTGTAAGATGTACAACTTTATTTATAGATATACCGGTTGTAATCAAATTTTGAACAAGATAGTAGACAAGATAAACATCAAATTCATCACTAAATAAGGAACCATCTACTGTAGAGTCATGCCTTTTGGATTGAAGAATGCTGCAGCTACTTATTAGGGGATGGCCATAAAGATTTTGGATGACATGATTCATAAGAAAGTAGAGGTTTAAATAAATAACATGATGATCGATCCATTACTAGGGAAGGATAATTTAAAGTCATAGAAATGTTCTTTTAGCGAATTAATAAATACAATCTGTCATTAAACCCAAAGAAATATGTCTTCAAGGTAACTTTAGGTAAGCTCTTGAGTCATATAGTGAGTCAAAAAGGGATTAAGGTAGACCCTAATAAAGTTAAAGCTATCAGAGAGATGTTAATTCTGAGGAAAGAGAAAGAGATAAAGGGATTTTTAGGAAGAATTCAGTATATAAGTGGACTCATAGCCAAGTTCACCACCCTATGTGAACCCATTTTCAAACTTCTTAGAAAGAACCAACCAATTAGGTGGAACGATGACTATCAAAAGGCTTTTAACACCATCAGGGAATATCTAATAAATCTACCAATTTTGCAACCACCAAGACATGGGACGCAATTAATTATCTATATGTATATTGAAGAAAGCTCTATTAGAGCTATGAAAACACAAGAGGATGAATTTAGGATTGAGTTTGCAATTTACTACCTGAGTAACAAGTTTTTTCCTTATGAAGCCAAGTATATAGAAGTCAAAAAGATTTGTTTAGCAATAGTATAGGCTTCGAACAAATTAAGACATTATTTCCAATCTTATATGGTATAGGCAATATCAAAGCACAATCCTTTAAGATATGTTCAGATAGCTCCATCAATGGTAAGAAGGATGAGTAAGTGCCTTTTTCTACTCTAAGAGTTTGGCATCTAGTATATAATGCAGAATACCATATAAAGGCATGTAGTTGCAAAGTTCCTAGCCAGCCATCCACTAAAAGGTAAGTCACTAGAGTTTGGATTCCTATATGAGAATCTAACCCCAATTATAATCCAAGGGTGGTAGATGTATTTTGACTAGGCAATAAATAGCAAACGGGCAGAAGTAGGGGTAATTCTGATAACCCTTAAGGGAGAGAAATAGCCGTTAGCTAGAAAGTTAAGATATAAGGTTACAAATAACATGGCAAAATATGAAGGTTCCATATTTAGGCATAAAGCATTATTGACTCTTGGTGCAAAGATAGTTAAGGTATTCGGAGACTCATCCTTGGTCGTGTATCAGACTAATAAAGAATGGTTCATTCAAGAAGAGAAATTGATGCCTTATATAAAGCACTTAAGATCCATCAGTAGATAGTTTAAGATGTGCACATTTCACCATGTTTCTAGAGATAAGAATTAGCTGGTAGATGATTTAGCCACCTTGGTCTCTATGTGGGATAATTTAAAAGGAATAATGATGAAACCAACACTTATTTCTAGTTCAAAAAGGCCTTCATATGATATAGAGTAGATAATGGAAATAGAATGGGAAGAAGATAAATTATGGTTTTATGATATCCAAAACTACCTGAAGAAAGGAATCTTTCTTAAAAAAGCCACAGATAAGGATAAGAGGGTGTTAAGAAAGCTATCAACTCAGTTTATCAATGTCAATGGGATTTTATACAAAAGGCAATTATATGGCCTTGAGGTCTATTATTTGGAAGAGAAACAAGTGGAGAGGGTTATGGAAGAAATACATGCAGGGTCTTGTGGCACATATATGAACATTTTAGAGTTAGCCAAAAAGATCATATACTAAGGGTTCTTTTGGCTTACTATGGACCATGATTGTTCCAAGTATGTATATAAGTGCCATAAGTTTTAGTAGTATAGGGACTTAAGACATGTGCTAGTATCAAAACTACACAAACTGTCATCCCTTTAGCCATTTGCTACTTAAAGGATAGACATAACTAGAGAGATACATCTAATAACCTCAAATAGACATTGTTTCATTGCTGTAGCTATCAATTATTTCTAAGTCGAAGTGAAATCTTTTAAGAAATTAGGGTAAAAGAGATGGCTAAGTTCATAGAAAAAAATCTAATTTACAGATATAGGTTCCCACACCACATGGATTCAAACAACAGTGTTGAATTTCAAACTAAAACAAAGGCACTACTACAACAATGCAATATATAGCAACACAAATCCTCTTCTTATAGACCATAAGCTAACAATGCAATTGAAGTAGTGAATAAGAATGTTGAAAAGATCCCAGTTAAGGCAGTTGTAACTTACAGAGACTAGGCTGATAGACTTCCATTTGCTTTTTGGGGTTATAGGACAACTATTCATACTTCAATGGGTGCTACTCCATTTTCCTTGGTATATGGGATAGATATCATGATTCTAGTAGAAATTGAACTCTAATCATTGAGAATGGCTCTAGAAGTATAGATTCCTAAAGTATC
>CANXYI010298802.1:0-15949 GCA_948208565.1 Hura crepitans | reverse complement strand
CTCTCTATGTATTTTTTTTTCTTCTATTTTCTTCAGAATTTAAAGAAACATATTATAGGTACTAAATAAATATATATAGCTATTTATTTGTTAATAATTGATAAATTTATATTCTTCTAATGTAATTAAATTAGATAGGCTCTAACAAATATCCAATTGATCTCACAGCTAATTTTGATGAAATAGTATAGCTAATTATTAGATATTGTAATTAATATTTATTCCCCATATTCAAACTTGCCTAAAATTTTTACAATATTTTCATAAAATTCTCAAAAAAAAGTATATATATACTCAATAAATATATTAAATTTATATATTCAGACAACTTTACTTATTTAGGTACATTTTGTTGCATTTCTGTTTATATTTTACCGTTTTGTTACATTTAAGAGTGAGCATTCGATCGGTTTGGACTAAATCAAACTGATCGAACTCTTTATAAATAATAATCGAATCGATCGAACTATATATAAAAAAATCGAATCAAACAGATCAAACTTTTTAACAAATTGAATCAAAATTGACTGAACTTTTTATATTTTTTTTACATAAAAATGTCAAAACGACGTTATTATGATAATTCAATAGGTTCGGTCTATTCAGTTTTTACTATCAAAAACCAAAAATCGAACCGAATAATTCAAAAACTAAATAGATCGAAATAGCTATCAATTCGGTTCAATTTTCGATTTCGATTCGATTTTATTCGCTCTCAATACATTTATTCTATTTTATAAAAAAAAATGATGACTCAATTTGAAATCTTCTAATATTGAAATAATATTTACAATTAAAATGTCTCGAAAACTTGTTTACATTTATTTCAGAGCCAACAAGAAAATCGGCACTTGGAATATTTTTCTCCAAATTCAGACAATTTCATGTGTGTTTGTGTATATATATAATGGGAAAAAAAAACTGTGATTCTATCAAATCATGTAGGAATCCGATGCTGCAATTTGTTTGATCATTATCATGAAATCAACAATTTCCAAGAAGTTTTTGAGAAAAATAATATACAAAAATAATTATTTAAATTCTGAAAATTTCAATTGTAAAAAAAAAAACTAAGTACATTATATAATCATTTTTTTCACAATAATTAAATTTTTAAATTACTATTGAATACAAATTCAAATACTGCATATATTTTTTATTCAAAATTAAATGATTTAATAATATGGTGATTATGTAAAATCTATTAATTTCCATTATTAAGGAATGTTATCATTTTACTTATTATACTTTTAAACATTAGTATTAAACTTATAATTATTTTTATGATTAATAATATTTTATTTACTTGGATACCTGAAAAAACAAATATACTGTTACTTTCCTCCACTTTTACCATAAAACGAAGTAATTAAATCTTTAAAGGTCTCAAAATTAGTTGATGGTTAGGTAAATTTTGACTTGGCATGATAAATTTTGTTTTTTACCTAAATTAAATGGATGATTTTTAAATAAATTTAATATATTAAAAGTATTTAATACAAATTGTTAAGTATGCATTTTTTTAAATCTTAAATTAATTATAAGGTCATATTTTAAAGAATACAGATTTAATTGTAACAGTATTTAAAATAAATATTAAATTAAATTTATTCTAAAAAAATAAAGTATTTTTTTCATATAATAATATATTATTTATTTGGTTTATATATATATTCACAAGATAACACCATCAATTTGGTTATATAAACAAAATCTAGATAATCGTTCTCTATTTTGCAAGCTATTTTTTCGCGCAAAATAAAAAACTCAAAATATATTTTTAGAAAAAATAAAATAAAAATTATATTAACCCTATTTAGATAATTATTTTATATTATTTCATTATGTATCGTTGTATATTATATTATATCTGTACTGTTATAATAATAGACTGATTATTATTTTATAATTTTTTATTTAGATTAAGAATAATAACTTTAGAAAATAAATAAAAAAATAACGAGAGTTATATTGAAATTTTAAATAATTAATAAAAAATATAATAATAATGTAAATTATTTTTGTTATTTGTATTAAAAAATGAATAATATTATAAAATAATTATATTAGTAATATAATGAAAATAAATATTATTTTTTAGCATTACGGTACAGTATTATGAATAACAACCATTTAAACAATAAATAAAATAAAGAGCCGCTCAATAAAAATTTCAAACTATTATATACTTAGTAATTATTTTATGATTTTACATTACTTATATAATATATCTCCTTCTTCCTCTCTCAAGCGCGGAACCTCGGCCATCTGCATTTCTGATTTGTCGCTAACAGAGAAAAATTCCGGACAAAGCCTTTTAATCCATCATTCCTTCTTCATTTTTAACCTTAAGTTTTTAGGGTTTTTCTTTCTGTGTTATTTCTACAGTTTCAGATCTGATCACAAATTTTCTGTGTCTTTTCTTTTTTGTCATCTTAACGAGTCTTTGATCTCTTTGTTTTTCTCCTCGTTTTCGTCTGGTAAGCTTCTGATTCTTTATACTGTCGCTTGAAATGTGGTTGCTGAGCATCGCAACTGAACTTTCAGGGTTTGAAATTAAGATCGGATTACGTTGTATTGCAGAGTTTTTCCGGATTGGAGGAATCAGAATCACTTTCATGTTCTGCTTTGGATTCGAATTTTCTCCTCCTTGTAAGTTTTGCCTTATCTAAATTATTGTTCATTTTATATTTTTTGTATTCATGAGTTTCTTTCTTTCTTTTTTAATTTTGTCTGTTTTTGTATTTGAAGCTGTGGTGAATAGATCTTGAAAATTGGCTCCGCAAAAGCGATCGCAGCGCCACATGGGCGGCCAGATGCAGCAAAGTAATGCTGCTGCCGCGACCGCTCTGTATGATCATGCCGGCGGTGGGCCCTTGCACAATGCAGGTCCTACTAGCGATGCGGGCGATGCGGTCATGGCACGGTGGCTCCAGTCTGCCGGCTTGCAGCATCTGGCCTCTCCCTTGGCTTCTACCGGTATTGATCATCGCTTCCTCCCTAATCTCTTAATGCAGGTAATGGTGTACTTCATCGCGGATAATTTTTGTTACTATTTTCTTAAGTTATTGTTTATAATAGTTTGATTAATGATAGCGGGAGTGGGAATTGGTTCCCGATTTTTTTTTTTTCAAGGGATAGAAGTTTGGATAAGTCTAAGGTGCTTCTTATAGTTTTCCTTTATTCAAATATATTACTTTTTGGGCTGAACTTATTGATATATGATTGATCTTTAAGCCCCTATAGCAAACAAATGATCCTTTAATTTTGATGGACATGTATATTATCTGCAGAATTAAGTAACAGTAATTGTTATTTTTCAAAAAAAGAAAAAAAAATCAAAACAAAAGATAAACTGTTAGCGCGGTTAATCAGATTATACCTGCTGATGAAGGTTTGTCTTTTCGATAATTTCATTTATGTTTGCTGTGTATTTGCAATGATCAGTTATTTGTGTTTTTACTTTTAAAGTACAATCAATTGCATTCATACTATCCAACATACCAGCGGATGTGGTTCCTTTCATGTGCTTCAATGTGTTTATGCTTTGTAGTTCAAGAGTAACATATTGTTTATATCTTTTGTTAAAGGGTTATGGAGCACAATCTGCTGAAGAAAAGCAGAGACTTTTTAAGCTAATGAGAAACCTGAATTTCAATGGAGAGTCAGGTTCTGAGCCTTACACACCTACTGCCCAAACTTCAACTGGCACAGCTGCATCCGATGGTTTTTATTCTCCAGAGTTCAGGGGTGATTTTGGAGCTGGGCTTTTGGATCTTCATGCTATGGATGATACAGAGCTGTTATCCGAGGTACAGCTTTTTATATTGCAGTTTGCGTAACTTGAAGATGTTTCTCCTCTTTTCATTTTTCTAATAAATACAATATATTATTCAAGAACGTCAACGTTCCTGTAAAATGGATATTTTTCTACTATTGTAGGCACTTTTTGTTTCTGCATTTCCTTTCTCTTGTCTTAGTTAGGGACAATCTGTGCCATAGATATTCCAGTCACATACTGGAAAAAAGTTTAAAGGTGTGTGGTTGTTAGGATGATAAACTGGCTATTGGTAATTTGTCCCCATTTTAGTGCTACATGTAGTTCGTATGGTTCTTATCTTTTATTTTTTGTTTCCCCATGCGCAATATCTCACTAATTCATTCAACTAATTATTGAAGTGGGTAATTGTTGCTTAAAGAATGGACTCCACTAACTCTGAAGAATTCTAATGTGGCCTTATTTCTTCTTCATGCTGCCCCTTTGTTTTTGCTGAATTGTGTATGGATGCTCTTTGGATGTCTAGTGGCAATCAGCTTCTGTCTTGTTCTTTTCTTTCATATATTTCATGGCTTTGATTAGTTCTTGCTTTGATTTTAATTAATTGTTGCTTTTCATCTTGCAGCATGCCATTTCAGAGCCTTTTGAGCCATCACCATTCATGGCTGATGGTTCAAAAGGATTTGACAATGACTTCAACGAGAATAGCGCTAGACAGCAAAAAGAGCCAAATGATCCAGATCCATCTATTCTGTTCACTAGCAATGAGAAAGAGAACAATGCTAGAGAAACCAACGTGGCAAAAATTAGAGTTGTGGTAAGTTGGTTGTACATGCAGCGTATTCCCAACCCTCCTCTCTCTTTCACATGTGTGGCTTTTGCTTGTGAATGGTTTGTATTTTGTACAATCTTAAATATATTTTGCGGAGGAAGATTGCCATGAACTTTCGTGTTTTTGCCCATAATTTGCTTTTGTTAGTTCTCTTGCTCTCTTTGTTTATAACTACTAGAGGCAGTAAGTTCAATTCTCAAGTAGTATTTATTCGTTCTATATGCTTTTTTTTTTTTTTTTGCTATTTTTTGTAAGAAATGCTATACTTGATATTTTGTTCTCTATGGGATTTTCTCTGAGAATAAACAAAACACCAAGGATTTAGAAGACATATATTTGCAGAAATTAACTTACATATTAGGTTTTCAGGATTATCTAATTCTTATTTGTGATGACAAGATTTAAAATGAGATAATGATGTGTTTACAGCTGTGTGTCTGTCTTCTGTTCCATTCCAATCTGGTAGTTATTTATATCTAGATTCACTAATATATTGAGAATGCATTCCAAAAAGCTTTTATGCATTTGCAATCTCAGGTACGCAAAAGACCGCTCAACAAGAAGGAGATGGCTCGGAAGGAGGATGATATTGTAACTGTGTCTGAGAATGCTTTAACTGTCCATGAACCCAAGCTAAAAGTATGTTCCTTACTGTCACAGAAATTTTGGCAGCAATCTTTTGGAATTTTTGGATGAAGTAATGGAATTTTGATTGATTTTATCTTGATAACCTGGTCTTTCTTTCCCTTTGTAAGGACTAACTTTTTCTGTTGATGTGGAAAGGTGGACTTGACTGCATATGTTGAGAAGCATGAATTCTGTTTTGATGCTGTTCTGGATCAGCATGTCACAAATGATGAGGTAATATCTGTTGCATTGAGATAGAGATAAAGGTTGATACTACATCGCTTTAGGGTTTATAATAGCCACAAGTGGTTGAAATGTCTTTTCATAATGTTGTTTTTTCATCAATTTGTATTTATCTGTACTAGAAAAAGAGTAAGATGCAATATCTTAGGTTATACTTGATTTCAGCTCTCAAAAATCAATATGGTTTTATTCAGAACATGGTTACTTAATGTGCTTGCACAGGTTTACCAAGTTACTGTAGAGCCAATTATTCCTACCATTTTCCAGAGAACAAAAGCTACATGCTTTGCATATGGTCAGACAGGTAAAGATTGTGGTTCTCGCTTTGTTCTATATATGCTATATTATTATAAGTTTGCATAATGCTCAGGATCATATAGAATTAATAATTGGGCTTCCTAGATATGCACACCTAGTGGAAGTTGATGTAATGTGCAAAAGCAGCAGTAGTTGGAAGCACGAGTTAATTTTAAATTGGTGGCACTCATACTTAACTTTGGTTGCTGTTTTCTTTTTATTTTTGGGAAGAGAAGAAGGGGCAATAGATAATTATTTATTTAGTTATTTGCTTTGTTTTTGTGCACATGTTAATGCTCCATTTTTAGTTTCTTTCGTATTTTTAGCCAAAGCTAAGCAATGTTTAAACTGTTTCTGGGATGTCCAAAATAAATTACTTCTTTTTATTTCAGGTAGCGGTAAGACATTCACCATGCAACCATTGCCTCTAAGAGCTGCTGAAGACCTTGTTAGATTGTTGCATCAACCAGCTTATCGTAATCAGAAGTTCAAATTGTGGCTTAGCTATTTCGAAATATATGGTGGGAAACTTTTTGATCTTCTCAGTGATAGAAAGTGAGTTTCTTGTTGAGGCTATTCATCTTTCTTTTAAATAATTTATTTATCTATAATAGAAATTGCATTTTGTTCATTTATGGCTATCCTGTGTTCTTTATGATTAAATTCATGAATGTTTAAGGATTTACTCTGCTGATTAAGTCATCCATATATCGTGTCAGCTGCGATCATAGTCATGACTGGATAGTGACTGATCAATTGTACTCACGTAGGTTGCTGAATGATTTTATTGTTCTCAAATAGGAAGCTTTGCATGAGGGAAGATGGGCGGCAGCAAGTTTGCATTGTTGGATTGCAAGAATTTGAAGTCTCTGATGTACAGATTGTCAAGGAATATATTGAAAGGGGAAATGCATCAAGAAGTACCGGATCTACTGGTGCGAATGAGGAATCTTCTAGATCACATGCTATATTGCAGCTTGCTGTTAAGAAGCATTTTGAGGTAAAAGACTCCCGGAGGAATAATGACGTGCATGAATCTAAAAGTGCAAAGTTGGTTGGGAAAATTTCTTTTATTGATCTTGCTGGTAGTGAGCGAGGTGCGGACACCACTGATAATGATCGACAAACAAGGTATCTGCTATTTCAGTTTTGGTCTTACTGTGAATTTGTTCCATGTTTTCATAGTACTTTTGAATCTGTCTATTGTATTATCATGACCAGTTTGATTCTGGTGTTTCATTGATGAGTTGGGTTCTGCTTTAGCATAACTAGCGAGTGAATATCATATGATTCTTAATGTAAACTTGATTAACTTGCTTTGCCTCAAGATATTGCAACCACACAAAAGTTTCATTGCTAGTAGCCTTGTCATCACTAAAACACTCATCAACATAAGTTAAATTAAATTGGCATGGCATGTATGTGGTAAAAATGGTACTATTGACCATATGAAAATTGTCTTCTTTGTGAAGAAAGTTGGTGCTATCATCGGTGTTGCCATATTCATCACAATCACCATGAGTGTGTCTCCATATCTTGCTTGATTGTCAGAACTATTTAGGTGGCAATAATAGGGCTAATTTTTGCTGTTAGACACTCTAGATTTTAGAGTTTGTGTTTATGGCAGTGCCACTTTTGTTTCTGTTTGACTTTTTTTAATATATTAATGTTGATGATAAACATTCATTCTACTTTTTGTGTAATTATCTTAAAGAGCAGAGGATTAGCATTCCACATCCCTGTGCTTCTAGTTATTCAGTTGCTTGTTACAGAAATTTGTGGTTTTGCAATTCTTGATGCCATTATTTGGTATCACAGGATTGAAGGTGCTGAAATTAATAAGAGCCTTTTGGCCCTTAAGGAATGCATTCGTGCTCTGGACAATGATCAGATTCATATACCATTCCGGGGGAGCAAACTCACAGAAGTACTTCGTGACTCTTTTGTTGGCAACTCCAAGACAGTTATGATCTCTTGCATTTCTCCTAATGCAGGCTCCTGCGAACATACACTCAATACTTTAAGATATGCTGATAGGCAAGTCATCTTCTTGTAGCACTGCTAATGCAATTTTTTTTTTCTGATTTTTTTTTACAGTTCTCTATTTAAACATACATACCATTCAAATTTACAGGGTTAAAAGTCTTTCCAAAAGTGGAAATCCAAGGAAGGATCAGAGTGTAAATTCATTACCTCCAACTGCTAAGGATTTATCATCAGCACCATCTTTGCCTATTTCTTCTGATGTAGATGCTGTTTACGAGCAACAAGAGGCTAAAGCAGTAGATACTGGTAGAAGGGCTGTAGAAAAAGAAAGTTTTTCCTACAATCCTTCTGTTGATTATGAGAAACAGCCGCCTAGAAGTTACCCCTTGAATGGACGAGAAGAAAGTGGATCTTCTGGCTCAATGGATAGGGAGAAGTTCGAACTTAACAATTCACATGCTGGTTCTACTAGTCAAAAGGTCACCTCATTGTACTCCCAAAATTCAGTTGATAAAGAAGAGAAAGTGCAAAAGGTGTCGCCACCTCGTAGAAAAGGGCCGAGAGAAGAGAAATCAGAAAAATTGGGTAACTGGTCGAAGAAAGATAGCAGTGGATCTGATATTTCCTCTACAAACTCTAGGCATCAGAATAGTGGGAATCATGCCACTAGTAATATTGCATCAAGACAGTATGAACCTGATTCTTCGTCAGATGGGAATATCAATGCAATA
The DNA here is from genome assembly GCA_948208565.1 of Hura crepitans. Lineage (NCBI taxonomy): Eukaryota > Viridiplantae > Streptophyta > Magnoliopsida > Malpighiales > Euphorbiaceae > Hura > Hura crepitans. The sequence continues at coordinate 7,455 of CANXYI010298802.1, read as the reverse complement.
CTTGAGGTTGGTAATGTAAATTGTTACTTGCATTGGTTTCAAGTCTATCTACAAGTTTGTTACGTCTTCAATATATCTTTTTCTATTGGGTTGTTTATAGGAAGAAGAGGCCCTAATTGCTGCTCACAGAAAAGAAATAGAGGATACAATGGAGATTGTTCGTGAGGTAAGTGAAGATCTATTATTGGGCCTTCCAAATATCTGGCTATGAAGTGTCTGTACTTTGAAGATATAATAATTAATACTTGATTGTTATTGCTGGTATAGAAGAAGGATGATACGTGCTGATCACTTTTAGTTTTTGGGTATCAGGAAATGAAATTGTTGGCAGAAGTTGACCAACCAGGTAGTCTCATTGACAACTACGTGACCCAGTTGAGCTTTGTGCTCTCACGCAAGGCGGCGGGTCTGGTTAGTCTTCAAGCTCGCCTTGCAAGGTTTCAGCATCGACTAAAAGAGCAAGAGATACTTAGTCGGAAGAGAGTTCCTCGTTAATAAAGCTCAGTGTTGTCTGCTTAGGTGATGAGATAATATCCGGCTCGTAATGTCTCCTCTTATGCATTTGAGTTGAATGGTTGTTATTAATTCGGTATAATTGATTGTAATCATTGTTCTTAGTGTACTCAAACCAGTATAGACATTCGCTTAAGTTTTATTTGTTCCTCTTGCAGTCATAGAGGATCCGATGCACAGCATACCAACTACCAAGAGCTAAAGCTGCTGTCCACATTGAGGGACTCTGAGAGTGGCGAGGATATGAAATCCATGGGTGAGGGGACTTCTAATGTCATACATATGTCCAATGTGTTCTTTGCTGATTTATGGGCATATGGCCTGAGGGCAGTGTTGAAGACAACAGGAGAACAATTTTATGTTAAGGAAAGAAGGAAAAGGAAACAAAAAATAATGTTAAAAATATATATATTTATTTTTTACATATATATAGCATTGCGAGTTGGTTTTGTTGCAGTTTTCACCATTATGCTTTTGTGCACTAGACTTTCTTGCGCTGCATGGTTGTGAGTAGCACATACCTTCTATCGTTTGTCTACCGTTATTTAGTAGTGAGAAATTACGAGAAGATGCTTTCCGCATCTTATTGGCCCCATATTATTTGGTACATGCTAATACTGCAGAGTTGAGCAGTGATATGTTGAAATAGAGACCTTTGCCTCTGAAAACTACATCCTCGTATACAGCACCTGCTGAAGGAGAAGACAACCATATGCTCCTTACTTACCAAAAATCTCAACATTTAATCATTACATACGGGAAACCAACATAAATCAGGCTGCGAGGGGAGAGTAACAAATAATCGGAAAAAAGTAACATTTTATATGTGAAATCCAAAAGCTTCCAGGATCAACCTAACAAAAGAGAGCAGCAAGAGGATGAGCAACTTTACAGAAACCTGCTTGCATCAAATGCATGGCATATATACTAGCATAGTAGCACTGATCCTGCCTTGTTCTGCCATGTGATGCTGCCATCTCCCTCATCAATCACTGGACTGGAACAATCTTTTCATCAATTAATCCAATGAGATATGTCAAAACTGCTTTTTTACCATAACAATTCCCATAAAGGTCGAAAATCCTCTCTATTCACAAGGTAAGCACAAGTATTCGGTACTTGTCCGATCCAATTTGGCAGATCTGCTATTTGTAAAATTACTAAAACAAAACCCACACTAGTGCACATTATTTCAGTAGCATGTTCAGTTTTCCAATCATTCAGCTCTCAATCTCAGAATTTCCTTGGCTGTCCTCATCCGAAAATAGGGCATGTGCTCCTTAAAAAACAACAAACAATAATCATTGTTTTGAATTCAAAATAACATAATCAAATCCTTAAAGAAAATAGATGCAAAATGATACTGTATACTCCAGAATCATAAACATTGGAATTTCCCCTGCAAAATTATTTTCAGCAATTCAAGCAGAACATAAAATCACCACAACAAAGGTATACCCAGGTGCATCATTACAAGTTGACACCAAACTTAACATCTTATGAAGTATGACATCTATCAAATGGATGCGAACAGAACACAAGGAAATTGACACTAAAATGCAAAGAGAAGTTAAATGTTCAGTTTAGAGAGAGCAAAGTTATTAACACCAATTACAACTAGCAGGAGGTACTTTCTCCCTCTACATGTGTGTGCCTGTATGTGCGAGCGCACGCACACTTAACCGGAAAGGACATGAGACTTTTTAATTCCACATGTTGATAGCAACAAGCAGTGACATTTCAAGCCTTTCAACAAAAAAGAAGAGAGCCTCTTCACCTAATTGTTAAGCACAACAACATCTCTATAAATTGCTTACCTGGCCAAAACAAAGCCCAATATCTCTGCTATAAAAGTCTGCATATTTGATCATAAAAACACCGCAGTCATACCTACAAAATAAAATACAAAGTTGGCTCAGAAGTATGTTAAAGTGGAAATGAATCACCTAGAAATACTTACTGAAGTTTCATAAGTGTGTTATTGCAGAAAAGATTATACGCAAATTCCTCAAAAGCAAATGGAGAAAAAGATCACTGAAGTTTCAATCACAGTTATGAACTTCATATTTAGCTTGTTTCCATAACACAAAAGTAAAAGTTTGGCTGCTAAGGAATTTGAGTTTAGAGATCATCAAATAAGACAATGGTATCTCAAACCTGGGAAAAACAAAGCAAGTGAGAGGCCAAAAATGATGTTGGCTCAAATAGTGAAAAAAAGATGTTTTGTTAGATCAGAACAGCTGATATGCTGTTTAGCCCCAGATAAGGCTAAATGGAGAAAAAGATTGGAACCCATCTCAGTATACTTTAGTCAGAAACCAGATAGAACTATGAACAAACAAGGAGAAATCCCAGATCGTGAAAGGTAAATTAAAAGACCCTCCCAAGGTTTAATGTAATTAAAATTTAGAGCTCTATTGCTTTAGATATATAAGCTCGATCCTCTTGATGCCATCAGCATAAAACTCAAAGAACTCAAAGGAATCAAGGGACTGAGTCGCCTAAGTATTCTGTAACACTATTGGTCAGGAGCTAAAGTTTATGACAGCTAGCAAACTAAGCAGATTTATTTTGTTTCTTTTAAACAATTAAAGCCCTAAGTGTTAACTATGTTCAAGTTCAAGAGGGTCTAGTTATATTCCCTATACTCACATTGACAAATAATTGAGAAAAGATGTATATTGATGTCACAACTTTTTCAATTGGCCATTTTCATGCAGGTAGCTTGTATATAGTGTTAATCAACATGTAACTTGTGTTATTTTCGCTTCCCACGGGGAAAAATATGAAATTCTCGTGAACATTTTTTTATATTGCAAACTATATTCTTCAGGCAACCAAATCTTCTGACTCATAAGAAAAAGAGAAAACAGAGTTTCACTTGTAGAAGAAAAAGAATGCATACCCATTTTGTTGTTCTGGAAGGTCTTCAAGAAACTCATGTTCCCAATTACTTACATCAATGTCTTTGTTACTCTTGTCCTTCACTTCTTCAACATAATATTTAGCCTGGTACAAATCAATGACCAACATTAGCCAAGTTTTGAATAAGCAAATAAGTGGAACTTCTCTTTGAGCTATTTTCCACCATCACTTGTTTTTGTTTAAATCTCCCTTTAACTTCAAAATAGATTGCGTATAAGATGACAAATTATTGCGTAAACTCTGAGTTCCTCATAAATAATGATGCATACAAGGCCAAACCCATTGACAAGGATTCAATCTGTAAAGTGAAGTAAGTTCAACCTCAGAATCCATAATTTTTGAGAAATCTCACAACCTTGAAAGCTTTCTTACTGTAAATTTAATACTTATGCCTCTGACAAATCCGATTGATCCTCTACAAGAACTGACCTTATTATATCTCCTATTAATCTCTGGTTGACAAACTTGCCAATCATCTAAGGGAGATGATAAATCAACTAGAAAACTTTGTTTCATGAATAGACACAGACAAGTTCCGAATCACGATGGCAAAACAGTGGCTTTCAAAAGATTAGTGACTCTTAAATTAGAACATACGGTAGCATCAAATAGAAGCATATGACCCCATAAAACCTTTCTTGCTGGTCCTTATCACATTTGGGATGTTAATTTAACCCATATTGTTACCTGGATTGAGCTACATAGAAGCTGAATATATATATATATATATACAAGAGGCAGATTTTTAGAATATTAGCGTCCTACATTGGCACACAAAGTTGAAATGCCAGGCAAATCTTTTAGAAGATAGAAATGGTTACCACTATCCATTTAATAACTTATAAAGAAGTCATGTTACCAATCCAACATAAAAAAAAAAAAAAAAAAAATCCCCACCATCCTCTACAAGACAAATGAGTGAAGCATACCAGATATTTCAGCACCTGGGCATCCCTTCCTTTCAGAGAATCAAGATATTGAAACTTCTGATCCCTTCTATTTATAATTGCCAAGCACCAATGTATCTCTCTGTGAACAGGGACAAATATCTGAGAAGAACAGCAGGATTGAACCCTTGATAAGCACAGCATCCGCAAAAGAAAATATATGAAGAGAATTTAAAAAAAAAAAAGTGTACATGATTTTACTTTATCACAATCAATCAGGAAATATCCCAACTTCCTTTCTGTAGTCCATCTTCTGACAGCTCTATAATCGTATTTCTTTTCTTTCCCACTTGTTAACTGGATAGTAAACACAATGCAGGTCAAAGCCAAAAATACGAATAAAGATATGAATATTAACGTGTAATCCAATAGCTTTTAAAGAATGATAAACAGAGCCAACAAAAGAGTTAAGCTATATACCAGAGAAAGAAAGATTTAAAAGGAAGAAAAATTATATAAATCAATAATCTCGAATTTAAGAGACGTATACCACAAGCTTAGGAGGGTACTGCTATAAGTATATTTCAAAATATTATGAGCTTTGTAAAGCAGGCATTAAATCTTTCAGAGACTCAGAAACCATGAACTAACAAATAAGTTCTACAACGGAGTACTCTTAACTAGGGAACTAATTTATTTAGAATAACACAACTACAAAAAAATAAAAAATAAAAATAAAAACATGAAGAATTTAAAGCGATAGAAATAGGAAGAACTCTGAGGAAATTTCAAACTTCTACAACTCTTAATAATCGACTATTTCAGATGACCGTAAGTTCCCATGACATTCGTTTAAATAATACATGAAATTGACAACCGACTACATCACACCTAAGTCTAAGACTCATTTTTCAAAAGATTAAGGAAAGCAAATAAACCCCCAACCTTTTCGTAAAAGAAAGTGCTGAAGAAATGGCATTTCAAAAACTTCTGTGGGTCCCTTTTTTCTCTTTCTTTAAGCAGCTCAAGGTATAAATTTATGACCTGGAAAACACAGTGCAAACATGTCAACAACCAATTTTATTACCTCATCAATGCGTACCTTGCCAGTACTTTAACGATAATAAATATATAGGGCTCTATACTATACAAAAATGGCATAGCTATAACCCAAAAATATCACCTCATCATTCAACCAAGCTCTTGGCGCAAGGCAACCCAAAATTCCTCCCGTGATGTCGATATTTGAATTCTTGTGGGTGACGAGGACCTTCCCCCTGATGATAAAATAAACCTCAATGAAGCTAAACCAGCAATAGTACTTATTAAACTGTCACAAGAATAGTCTTCGCTAAGCCATACCTGAAGCTGGGGGAAAGTGCACGATTGACCTCAGACTCTTCCTCCTTTGTTAGCGGGATAAACGGTTCAGCAGGGATCTCCTGTAGTCAATTAACACCTTTTTAGTTTTGATCTGTTTTTGAGACGAGAGAACGTATTTTCCTTTCTTATAGGACAATAATTAGTAGAAATTAAACTTGACACTACTTTCTCAACAACAATTCTTTCCGTAGAGAAAAGAGAATACCAAAAACACAGGTTGATAAACAGTCGCTAAATACCTATATTTGGTGATCAAAACATAAGAAGAAGAAGAAGAAACTTACCTGCAGAGCTGGTTTTTTCACTGGCCGTGCAGATTGATAAAGCCTTAGCTTCCTTTGATTCAACTCAATCTCAGAATCCAGTACTTGCAATTTCCCATTCCTCCTCTCGGCGCTCTCCAACAACTTCTTATACACTTCAACGTTTGATACATCCACTTGACCATTCAATACCAAAGAATCCAACTTTTCCCCCGCACTCTTGACCCCTATATTCCTGTCCACGGTAACGACCGATCTCTCCTCCACAATCTTAACTTCATTATCATCCTTGTTATCCAGAACTCCATCACGTGAGCTCTGGTCCAAAACCATTGTCCTTCCTTCTCTTCCATTTTCTTCAACTGCCTCAATTTCCTCAATACTTGAATCCTCAGATGCTACCTCCTTTACCGACTTCTCAAGCTCATTATCAACATCAATCACTTGCTTACCTTTTTGGAAATACCTCAATGCATCAAATGCACTTTTCCTCGCGAAATCCAGCTTACCCCACAAATTCCCCATGTCACCAACAAAAGATTTCTTTTTTACACTGCTATCAATATCTTTGGACCTGTATAACCCAAATTTGAGTATTCTGTGAGGCGCGTGAACTTCCCGACGAAACTTCGAGGTAGTTTCCGGGTACCGAGAGATTCTAGAGACTGTACTATTAGAAAATCGTAAGGTTTCCTTCGGATTCGTTTCTGGGTACCGGGAGATTCTGGAGGGTGTAATTTTGGAGGATCCTGGGGTTTGATTTGGAGCTTGTAGCATGAACGACAATCTGGGCTTTTTTGAAATGTGAAAATCTGAAGAATTTGAAAAAGAATCTTGCTTGCTGTTGCTGGTTAAGGCACCCATTGTATGAATCTAAAACCTAAAAACCGTAAAACTTTAAAACCCATTACAAGGAATCATTGTTTCTCATAACAATACACCAAAACTGATACTGAGGGATATTTTTCGGTAAGAGTTCAACCCTGTACATGCGATTCAACTGCAAAATTAGGGTTTTTTTTGTGCAAAAAGAGGTATAATTTTTGAATTTGAACACTGTAGGTAATGGCGTGGGAGAACAATCCTAGCTTTAAAAGAGAAAAATTAAGAAGCAACAAAATGAAATATAAAAAAAAATTAACGAGCAAAGAAAAAGACGAGAAATTTCTTCGGATTTGGTTGTGTTCAAAAGATTTGAATGGCAAGAGGAAGGAGAAGAAGAGGGTTTAGTACTTCTTCCAGCTTTGGTCTTTTTATTTATTTTTTCGCGGCACAATAAGTTTTTTGACCCATTTCGTTAGATCTGTGGACCAGCCGACTCAGCCACTTAATTTACATTGCTCCTTTTTTCTTTTGATTTTCAATTAATTTATTTATTATGCTTTTTTTTAGATTAAATTTTTTTTTCTTATATAAGACACACAATACAGCTCATCTGTGATAAAATATAATAAAAAAAGTAATTTTGTTCATAATATTTTATT
>CANXYI010298780.1:0-10849 GCA_948208565.1 Hura crepitans | reverse complement strand
TAAACATCACCCCCCAAATTTTTGTCACCCCAACCACTTCCCAAATTTCCCGCTCCACCATTCTGCTTCCCTCGACCCCTACCTCGCAGCAGAATAATAATCTAAGCGATGTTCACTATGCCAGTCTCAGAATGTTGGAGTGGGATAAGCTTTGTGACTTGGTCGCCTCCTTCGCCAGCACTTCCTTGGGCCGCGAAGCCATCAAGGTTGGTTTGTTGCTTCAATTTTCTTTTTTATCGAATTCAAAAAGAAATTTCTTTTATGTTGAAATTTTGATGGTTAACAGGTCCTGTTATGGTCTGTGGATAGAACCTATGAGGAGAGTTTGAGACTTTTGGAAGAAACAGATGCGGCCGTAGAAATGCACAAGCATGGTGCCTGCCGCTTGGACTTCACTGGGATCGATCTTCTTCTGGTCTGTCTCTTTCTATATTCTTCATTGCACTCACTATGACCCCTTTCATTTAGGAAAACTTTGTCACATACATTGAATTCCACATAAAACATTTGATCATTTGACCCTTTAGTTTTACGAACTCCATTGCATTCTCATAATTTCTTTTTATTTGTTATGGAATAATATTTTTATATTGACTAGCTTAACATAACAGTAGGAATTGGCATTTTTATGTTGTATAATGATTAAATATATGAGTTTCCTTACAAACTTACAGTTTTGCTTGTCCTTTTAAAAAAGGTGAAACATGCTATTGGACATGCTCGGAGAGGTTTGTCAGTTAGCGCAAATGAAGCAATGGCTGTTGCAACTATGCTAGAGTTTGCTGATTTTCTGAAGCTTAATCTTGAATCGGCAATAAAGGAAGATGTTGAATGGTATAATCGTTTTATGCCTCTTTCTCAAAGGGTAAAAAAAGATTCAAAACTTTTACTTTTTGATTGTAAACATACATGCTTCAGAAGTTACATGGCTTGTCTGTTAAGTGCTTTTTGAAATGGTGCAGATAGCAGAGCTGGTGATAACTCGACCATTAGTTCGGATGATATGGCAAATTATAGACAATGATGGCTCTGTGAAAGACACTGCTGTTTGTTCCTTGTTAACCTGCTCTATTTTACACGTTTTGGCAAATCTGTTGCTCACACTTCTGCTTTTTCTACATGATTACTTTGTAATATGTTCTCTTATGAGAACTTTTATTTTCTGGTTCAGAGTTCTGCCCTTAAACGATCACGTGATCAAGTCCGGGTACTTGAGAAGAAGGTAAGTACATTTCAAATTTCTATCATTTTCATGTAAAATTTCAAATTTGGCAATAGTTGCAATAGAAAAGAGTTGATGATAGTCTTAACTTGATGACTGTGACCTGCAATATGCCTGCGTCATCAACATGCATGGTCGTGAGGACCTGCCATGCTGATAACAGATGTCACATTATCACCCCCTCCTCCTGTCCTCCCCCCTCTTCTTTCTGTCTCACTCTCTCTCTTTCTAAGTCATTTTCTTGGATTTGGTGTCAAAGGTGAGTTTTTGTCATGGAGCATCAAATGTTGGATAGAACTTGTTGGTAATATTTTTTTGCTGAATAAGCTAGGCATTGAAATGGATGTTCTTGGCTTGTAAAGTTAATACCGCATTTACAAACTTCACTTGAGGGTGCATTCCCTTCTCTCTGGTATATGATGTTTATTTAGGCCTATATTCCTGCTTTTGGTTGGCTGGCCTTTCAGATGCTCATTTATGGTTGACACATTGAAATGGGTGGGAAAATCTATTCCACAGCTCAATGTTCCATAGCTTGTTAAGCACTTCATTTTGATGGATAACATGGCTCATGAAGCACTTTATTGATAAGTGCAGTATTTGGTAATCTGACAAATGAATCCTGATAAACACTTTTTGGTAGTGTATCTGTTTTAGTCTCTTCATTTTTCACTTGAGTTGAAGTTATTTATCTGCCTTCACATCTACGCATCTTCGGCTTTGACCAATTACTGAGTCTTTTGTTTGTTCAGTTGCATCAGTTAATGGACAGTCTGATCAGAAATAATGTAAAAGAAACATCCTTTCTGGTATGATGGTTTCTATTCAAGTTTCCTTTTGTGCATCCTTCCCATCTACTAAGACAATATTGGTTCAGGAAGTGAGTAACATCAATGGCAGATGGTGCATAAAATCAGGCACTAATCAGATGATGAGTTTCAAGGGTCTTTTGTTGTCCAGGTGTGTAAGATATAGTCTCAAAACATTCTGCTTTGGCATGAATACATTGGTGAAAGATTTGTGAATTCCGAGAGTGAGATATTTCTTTATTTATCTGCATTGGATTGAAAGAAAAGAGTTTGCTCCATCCCTCTCTCCCAAAAGGTGGGGAAACTTCCCACAGCAAGTGATAGCCATCAGCTAATGGTTGTCACCAATCTTGTTTACTATGATAGAATTGGCAAATCATCAAGAGTCAGTATGCAGAGATGGTTTACTGGCTTCTTTTATCTACAATGAAGGACTAAATACTAAATGCTTCATTGAAATTAAAATAATTTATCATATAAAATATCATGACGCATGCAGTTTTTTGTTATTGAGAAACTAGGATTAGATATTTCAAACAGCTATCTAGCAATTTAAGAGTCTCAACAATATATTACTTGGGTAAATGAGTGGATTAGATTTGATTTGGGTTAAGTGGGTGTATAAACTGCTACAAATTTTAAATGAGTATAAGTGGGTACATGGATGAATGCAACCCAACCTATATCCGCCCAAGCCCACCCATTTGGCACCCTTACTTTCTATGTTACACTATCTAAAGTTGGAACAATATACATGGTGGAACAACTTCTTAATAGACTGCTAGGTTTTGGCATTATGAGGAGTTCGAATTATGTTTAATAAATCTGACTTTTTTCTCTTAATATGTTATTTTGTATAAATTAGAATTTTAGATTTGGGAGTTTAGCCAATAATTGCTGTAACATTCTACTGCTGAATATATTTTGTAGTGATTCAGGCACAGGAAGCATTGTAGAACCACTTACAGCAGTTCCTTTAAATGATGAGTTGCAAGGAGCAAGAGCATCAGTAGCAAAGGCAGAGGCTGATGTCCTTTTGAACTTAACTGAAAAGGTTGTTGGCTTTGTTGGGTAACATTTATGTCCATTTTCCATTACTTCCTTTGAGTTTCTCGTGTGATTATCTATTTATTGTAATCAATGCAGATGCAAAAGGACCTTGATGACATTGAAAAATTATTGAACCATGTAATTCAACTAGATGTTGTAAGCCTCTCTCTCTCTCTCTCTTTCAAACTTACAAACACACACAGCAATCCTTCAATTAAGGTTTTTTAAGATAAAATGTAATACTACTTTTATACTCCGTGTCAATTTCCTTTATGGATACTCTGTGATTAAAAATGGACATATCAGCATGAGCTTCAAGCCTTTGACTCCTCTGGTAGAGTCTTAAACCTCTGAACTTAAAATTAAATTCTGCTTAAATTTATTTCTTAATACTGTCTCATTTAAATGGAGATTACTTATGGTAAAAAATACAAAAACTCATAGAAAACAAACTTCTAATTAGGAAAATAAGAAATATAGACCAATAGATATGGCAATAACTGGGATACTGCTAATAGTAAAACTCTTCTAATAATTCTAATAAAGTACAAAGGGAAATACTAGATACTAGTACGGCTGCCAATAGGAATAATGAAGTTACTGCTAAGGGCTAGCATCTGTGGCATTACTTTACTCCCTTCCCTGAGAAAGAGCTTATTTCCAAGCTCAAAATATGGATATCTGCATTTCATTTATCCTCTGTTGCATGCAAAAATATTTTTGGTTTGCCAATTTCACCTTGAATTGCCTCAGCATCATCATGATCCTCTTCTTCTAGCCTTTTTATTATTTATTTTTTCTGGGTGCCCAAACACTTAAGCTTCATGTTACTATCTTCTGTTCTTCTTAAAAGTCCATGCCAAATTCATTGCCTGAGCAAGGTTTGGAAGGTTTTTCATATCAACATCTAGCCTAATCGAGTCCACTAACCTGCAGTAATCAAATCCACTTGCTGGTCCGCTCGCACTGTATTAGCACATGCTAGCAGCCCTTGAAAATTGGTGCTGATAATCTTCAACTGTTCTGGTTTGTTTCAAATTCACTAACTCCCCTGTAAGTTGCCACATAGGGGTGGACCAAATCCTTGGGTACAATACTCTTTAAGCGTTTTCCAATTGAGATTCTGTTCTTGTTCCATTCAGTAATACCAAAGTTGTGCCTCGCTCAACATGTGCAAAAGCTGCTAGGCTAACGTTGCCCATTTCTGCAGTGTGTTGATTTAAATTGGCACCCATGTAGCGACACCAATGATTGTCAGAACTGATGTAGCCACACCAAGGCACTACTCTGCTTCCCATTTGCAGCTTCAACCTCTCCTCTATTTTGATATTTCAGTTGTCATAGTTGCTGCTGCTATGTAAGCCATCCCTGACTTCTTTGTTGTGGCCTCTACTGGTTCCACTAAGTAGTTATTCCAATTGTCATGACACCTGTTGCAGTTGAGCTTCCATTGTGATTTGATTGCAGAATTCTTAATTCATTCTCTTTCTGAACATCTTTTAAAAAGAGCTCTTATTTTTTTCTTTTAGCTGTTACCGCCATGGATTTTGGGTTTGATGCCTAGATATGTTCCCAAGTCATGAATCTGGTCACTGGATGATGAACCTGAGAATGGAAAGAAGCTTTTCCTTTATGTTAATGATAAATGAACTTGACAAAGGGAGCTCCATATCTTGGACTTGTTAGCTAGAGAGAGTCTTAAACCTCTACAGTTAAAATACTTTCTGCTTAGCTTTGTTTCTGAATTCTTTGTCCCTTAAAATGAGGATTAGATATGGTAGAAAATAGGAAAACTCATACTTCCAAAAAAAATATACATCTAATTAGGAAATTAGGAAATATAGACTAATGGAAATAGCAATATTAGGAACACTACTAATAATTAAACTCTTCTAATAATTCTAATAAAATGCTAATATTAAATACGACTATTTCTGCTGTGAGCCAGCACTGTAACAGAGGGCCTTAGCCAACCTCAAACATCAGATGTGCAAGTTTCTGTAGCTTTTACTTTTTTAGGTATGTAAGAAAACCAAAAATGGAAAAATGAAATTGGTCAAACTGTATGATAGTCATGTTTATGATTTAATTTTGGTTTTTACTTGGTATGACAGAAAATTATGGTTCCTTTTGCTATCTCAATGTATAAATTCCATGAAGGTATACTTCAAGGCATAATATTGAGAATACTCGTTAACTAATTTCCTTTAAGATGTAGTTTCTTGTGCATGTCTCAACGCAGATCTTTAAAAGAATGATAGTTTGTAACTAGAGTGTTGCTTTTTACGTGACTCTTAGCATTTTTCAGTTACCTTGTTCTCTCAGTTATTACATATTCTGTAAATTTATTTCTCATTGTAATTCTTAATCCAGATCAATGCCCGAGCAACCTATAGTCTTTCATTTGGAGGTGCATCTCCTGATTTATATCTGCCACAAGACATGCATGGACCTTTCTCTTCTGAAGCATCAGCACAGAAAGCTTCAAAGACATTATTTCCCTCTAAGAGAGACTGGGTATTGTATATGCCTAAAGCGTATCATCCATTATTACTCCTGCAGCATAAGCAAAATATGCAGGAGATGCGCAAGGATGCCCGTAATAGTGCCACTGTAAGAGTTATGTCAGGCTAAGAAGCTTGAGCTTAACTACAATAATGTGCTGAAACTTTTCCTGTTTTCTATATTCTGCAGAAGTTGCAGAAGGATGCCAATAAGGTTATTTCTGTAAGAGCTACACCACGCTTGTGAGCTTGAATTTTCATTATTATTTTTCTTCATTGGGTTAAGCAAAAAGTTGAACTTTGTAATTTTTTTTTTCTCTTCATTGGGTTAACCAGAATTGAACCTCAGAGCTATATTCTTCATCATTATGCACTGAGGCAAATCTTGCCTTGGATAGAGGAGGGACTTGGAGGCAAATAATTCATATAGCTGATCCCATCTAGTGTGGGATTAAAGCTTAGTTGTTGTTGTACTCTTTGAAAATGATCAGGTTAGCCTGTTATATAGCTCTGAGGTTCAATTGTGGTTAGATATCACCATTTATAATCAACTTTTGCATAAAAATCAGTTTTCAACATGTTGAATTTAGAAGGATTTATTAATAGAAGGATAAAAACCTACTTATAATAGGCACCAAGTTTATGTCCTTTTAAAGTTAAATTTAGAAGTTGTATAATCAATGGGGTTGAGGTAGCCTGGCAACGAGTGTACCCACTAACTATACTGATAAGAAATTGGTCATTTCTGAAGTATTGGTCATATTGCAATTTGGGAAAATAATCAATTCTTTTCTTTTTCTAAGGCTATCTGATTTCCATTCTTAATAATGTTAACAAGTTCAAATGATTTTTTTTTTTGCATTTTAATTTCCTGTTACTCTCTCTCTCTCTCTTTTTTTAATGGGAAATAAAGGGAGAACTTCAAGGGAATAATGGCACATTCAAAGGAGAAACAGATACAAATCCTGCATCCTTAGAAGTGGAGGTATCTTTTTATTTTTATTAATGGCTTGCAAAATTATCTCTTAGCCTTCCTTTCATTTCTATTTTGTTGCTTCTTAAACTATTCGACAATTTTAGAAGTACTGAAATTTCTTTTTTGATTCAAAAGTGACTTGGATCATGGTTGTCAGGCGTCTAAGCTGAAGCCAACTTATCCAGTTCCAGTTGATTTTTTCATTGCTCGGAAAACAAGAGTCTTGGTTATAACTGGCCCAAATACTGGTGGAAAAACTATATGCTTGAAGACAGTTGGATTGGCTGCTATGATGGCAAAATCAGGTGATATAAACATTGTTTTTCCCTTTTAGTTTTTTTTATTTATTTATTTTTTTTATTCTCATATACCCATGGATTGTTGAGTAGGGTAATCGATAGTATTTCAAGCAACTGATAGACTCTTGCCTCTTCTCAACATTGCTTTTTCTTTATATGATGTGCAAAATATCTGTGGCGAGACGCAGCTTTAGATATTACCATTGGGCAATAAGAGATAGAAAAACCAATGAGGAGATTAGCATTCACATTAGATGTCAATTTCTTTCAGTTTTATTTTCTTAATAGTTCAATATCATCATTATGACCGTCCATAAATGTGTTCCATGTTGCAGGTCTTCATGTTTTGTCTTCTGAATCTGTACAACTTCCTTGGTTTGATCATATTTTGGCTGATATTGGTGATGAACAATCCTTGTCCCAGTCTTTGTCTACTTTCTCTGGTCACTTGAAGCAAATAAGTGTGAGTAGAATTTTCATTTCGGCTTACCTGATTCCCTTTCTTTTTGGTTTCTGCCATCAGAAGTTGCTTATATAGCTAGAGTTTTGCTTTTTCTTTTTCCTTTCTTAATTGATGATGTTTATATATGTTGTTATGCCTTAAGCTTCTTACAACGGTTATTTGCTCTGGGTGTGCACTTTCTCAATGCAATTACATGTTAATGCTCTTTGTATGCGATGATCAACTAGCTTCTTATGTTCTAACACACTTATGAGAAAAAAGGGTAATCCTTTGGTAAACCATCAGTATCCATTGGTAATTGTCAGCGGAATAACTATTGATCCATTTTTTATGGCAGTAAATATTTACTGACTAATTCATGTGATGTCTAATTTACCTCTGCCATAATTTCCTTTATCTCCATTTATAAGTCCACTGACGTGCAATACATATTAGCACTTCATTGCTAATATTAATGTTGTTTTTCTATAATGTCATGGAAGAAAGGAAATAAAACATGAATTTTTAAAAAATCTATGGAAATTCGAACAATAATTAAAATCATTTTCTTAAATAGAGAAAAATTTGGAAACAAAAATTCTTTTCTTATCTTCTGTAATATTTCAATCAAAACTAATGATAAAGCTGAAAGTACAAATCTCCTGGAATTTTAGGAACCATAATATTTATGTATAGTACCAATTCTTGAAGTTTTAATGTGACTCAGATTATAACTATGTTCATATATATATCCATCTTTCAAACCCAATTACCTTTCCTTCTGATGATATCTTTCAGTCAGATTTTTCTGACTCAGGTGACAAATCAACTGCAGTTTAATTGAAGAAAAGAATAACGTCAGTCTCACCTTGTTTAAGACATGGTCACTGCTTTTGGGAGAGTTGGAGAGCTGCATTTGAAGGCAATATGTGCTGGATAGGTTGCAAATCTTCAAAAAATCAACTCTTGACTCTTTAACTTAATTGTTTTAACAATACGAAGAGTCATGAATTTATTTTTGAGCACAGATTTGCTGCTTGTGTAAGGTACATATTGCCTTATGCACAGCTTCCTGGTCTTTCTCATTGGTAGTGACTATGTCTTCTTTAAATGCCAACCTTTTGCTTTAACTTTATTCTCCAGTTATGTATAATTTTCTTGCTTCTCATGCCAATTCTGCTGTGCCTTAAGATTCTTAACAGTTTCATCACCAACAAGGTGATATATCATTCAATACCTATCATGTGATTTCAGTCATGCTTGGTTGTTCCACTTCGAGGATGATTTCATTGCTGTAAATTGGTTCACAGCTTCAACAATTTTCAGAAGAATTGAACACTAACTTTGTATAAGCTTCCTCATACCATTTTCTTACTTTAGTAGTGGTGTTCCTTTGTGTAGAAAACCCATTCAGAATCTGAACAAATGGGATGAAACCCATTCATCATTGGCTCTAGGTCTCTAGAGTAACATTCTGAAATTTCTGATGATGGAGACAAACTCATATTGCTGGCAACAGGAAAATGAGGCCCGTAAACACATCCATTGGTGTTCATCTTCCCCAGCACGGTTTTCAAGTCCAGTCTCACAAGTACCAGAGCTATATATTCCTTAATCCAGTATTAGGTCACGGATACCATTGAGCAGATATGGCTCACAGTTGCACCAATGAACAAAATGCAGCAAAATAGAATTCAGAACAAAACAAAGGAAAGAAGAAAGCTTGGCAGCAATGCCTATGTTTACTGCAGTCATCCGCTGGTGACGGCAATGATACTTAGATACAGCTATAGAGGGAGAGAGATGGAGGTACTGAAATTCCCATAGAGGGACGAGAGAGTGGGAGAGAGCCAGGGGGGAAGGGGAATGGAGATGTGTGAAGAAAAAGGGAAGTTAGAATCCCTTATATAATCCTACATAACTGACTGAAAATACATCAGCAATATTACTTTATAATTGCTATTTATATATTATTCTGTCAGAACTTGAATAATAATTACTATTTAAATATTATGTAAAAGAGGGAAAATTCATTAATAATTGCTATTTAAATATTATTCTGTTAGAAAATTTCAAGTTCTGACAGAACAATATTTAAATAGCACTTATTAATGAATTTTCCTCTTCTCTAAATCATGACAATGGCTGGAAATCCATCAGTAAACTGGTGCCATATTTCGATCAATGGATAAAAGTTGTGGATTCCCACCATATTGATTTTGCAGTAACTTTCTTTTTATTTTATTTTTTTTCAACTTATTTTTGATTTTCAAATTATCACAATGATCATAACTCATCATATTGAAAAGATTTCGAACAGTAAGAGATCTCAGCTATGCACATTCTTTCAATAATCTGTGTTATCCATTACGATGTGTTCTATATTTATCTGATTAGAGAAATTTTATGCATTTTAATTGATTTATTGAGCAGGATATTCGATCTCAATCAACAAATCAGTCGCTGGTGCTCCTGGATGAAGTATGTTCTGGAACAGAGTTGCTATGTTCATTAGTTATCTTAATTTATATTGTTATTCTGGTTGTTACTGCATAAAATAAGTTCACTGACGAAATTGTGCAATTATGGGTTTAATTTTCTTATACTTCAAAAATAGAGAAACAAGTGAATAATGCATATGTGATACTAACGCAAACCTCTGAATATTTTAGGTTGGTGCAGGCACAAATCCACTTGAAGGAGCTGCACTGGGGATGTCATTGCTTGAATCTTTTGCTGACAACGGCGCTTTATTGACAATAGCTACAACTCATCACGGTGAACTTAAATCCCTGAAATACAGGCATGTTGAATATTCAGTAGGGATCAGGCCCAAGAAATCTTTTAGTCTGCTTATATGTCTAGCAACGTTGTGGAATTTAGTGCTATTCGATAATGATGACATTAGATTAAAGTTCACTTTGAGCTAAAGTTTGGCATGAGTACATGGTTTATGCTGCGCTGAGACAGACATGCCTACTCTTTGTTCTTGGTTTTGCATTGAACTTTTTGTTTTGCTGGCAGTAACTGCGCCTTTGAAAATGCTTGTATGGAGTTTGATGAAGTGAATTTAAAGCCAAAATACAAGATTCTCTGGGGAGTACCAGGTTTGCGTCTTGGGTCCCTGATTATTTAAAGTTTTTTTACGTCTGGAATGGAGAAGTGAAGTTTGATTGTTGTTCTTCTCATAGCTATTCCTGAATGTTAATATCTTTTCCCTTTTCTACTGAAATTAATTGGTTTTTGAGGACAAAGTAGTTTAATGAATTCATACAACGAGCAAAATACTCGATCTATTTCCTCAAACTTTTGATTTCGAAAATGCCCACCCATCATTTTCTCACCATTGAAATTAAGAAAGTACATACTTGAAACAGTTCCAATGGGTTTTAGGAACGGCTTCTCATTTTCCAACAAACCCTATTTCTTTGGCAACTTTCATTTCATTCTTTATCTCCGAATTATGCAATTTCCTCAGATTTCTTGAAGAACTTCTAAATGAGCAGAAGAAGAGAGTTGGGGGTGGGGGAAAAGAAAAGGAGGGGTG
>CANXYI010298719.1:0-11731 GCA_948208565.1 Hura crepitans | reverse complement strand
TTTTCTATTAAATAAATTAATTTATCAATCTTAAAAATATCATCATTAATGATGCCTTTTATTCTTGACTATTATTCTTTTAAAAATATTTTACATAAAATTATATTGATAATTTCACTATTATAATAAAATTTATGTTTAATAGAAGAAAAAGTATTAACAAAGTAACTAAATTTTATTAATTTAATTAAAAATTTAATTTCACTTTTAAAAAAGTCATTATCAGTTCATTTCATTTAAAATTTTTATATCAATTTCTCCATTTGTAATTTTATTTCAATAAGTACTTGAAAATTTATCACTTTTTATTTTCATTTAAACTACTACTACAACAACAACAACAACAACAACAACAACAATAATAATAATAATAATAAATTCTTTTGAAATTTAATGAAAAGAAGATAAAAAAAGTTTTATGTGTAGTAGTAGTACATGAAGCTAAAAATAGCATTAAACAACATATTTTGGTTCCCTTAAAAGAATTCTGACGCATAATTATATAATTATGAAACATAGTTAAAAAAAAAAGTAATCATGTCTAATTTGACAAATAGATATAATTATTGATTATTTGTCTCTTTTTTTAACTTTTTATTGCAAAAATCTTTTTCATGCCAAAGCATTAGGGATGGTAGCAAGACAACTACCTTAAAAATCTAACCCATTGCTAGCTATTTTTTCAAGGTATTTTTTATTAATTGAGTGTCTAAGGTTAAGTCAATATTTATTTTTTTAAAAACTTTATTTACTTTCTTTTTAAAAAAAATTAAGCATTTATTTTATTTTTTTAATTAACAATATCTTTTAACACACCATGTTCGATATCTATTTATTGTTTTCTATTAAAATTGGGATTCAATGCATATGTAAATAATAACTTAAGGATTTAATGAATACGAAAAAAATTAGGAACTTAAAATCAAATTTAGAGGGATTTGGGATGGTTTTCCATCTTTGGTTTGAAATTTTTTAAATTTAATAATAATAATTTCATTAACAATTTTATAAATTAATTTATTCAAACCATTACTTAGGATCTAATGTATACATAAATAATAGTTTAGCAATTCAATAGAACATAATAAAAATAGAGACTTAATTAAAAAAAATAAGAAAGTTAAGCAATTAGGAATGCATTTCTTTGAAATAATAATAAATAATCCAATTATAATAAAATCATTTATAAGTTAAAATGATTAAATTATAATTTATCAAAAAATTTAAAGAAGAATTTTTTTTTTTGGGTCAAAGATCAAGAGAAGCGTGGAATCACCAAAATGCCACATAAAAGAAAAGAATATTAGCTAGGTTTAACATTTGACAAGTAGCTAGAAAATAACTTTTGTACATATAGACATAAAGAATAATAGGTAATTTTTTTGGGATTTTCTTATAGTCCTCTTGATATTAGGAATGACTTGAATGTGTCTCACAAATCAAATAAGGTAGTTGAAAAGAGATTAGAAGACTATCTATATAAACTGACTTAAGTAGTATGAATTTAAAATTACTAAATTATCCATTTGAAATATTTTAGTTTGAGCTACTAACTATTTCCATAATTTAAAATTACATTAGCAAATCTTCAATAGAGAAAAATTTTGCACATTAATGGTGCTATAGTGACCAATGTAGTCTTTTTAATTATTAGATGTTGATAAGGATGGGTAATTTTTTTGGTTAAAAAGATTTTTATTACATAAAGGCAAAAAAAAACTCAAATGTTACATTGTTAGCACCTTTTTAAGAGGATAATAGATAAATACAACATCAACATTACAATTCTTAACATATTTTTCAAATTTATTAGCTGTAACAGTGACTTTCCTATTCATATGGAGAATTGAATAGAAGCAAAATGAGCAGTTAGCAACCATATTTGATTCACAAATGCCTGCAATTCATATAAATAAGGGATATTCTTATTGAGGCTTTAATAAACACCTGGGAATCTATTTCAAAAATAACACCTAAGTAGTTCAAGGAACTAAGGCCTTTAACTACATCACATCGCACTAACACTTCTCTAATTAAAACAGACCCTATAATATCAACTCCATCATTCCATAGGTGCAAAACCCTCTTCTCATCTCTATAAACTGAACACCAAAAAGCTTTATTACTTTTTTTATAATGGCAACATCAAAGTTAACTTTTAAAAACTTAAAGATGGAGGACTCCACTTGCTAGATAAAAATTTAGGTATTTTTAGATTCTTTTAGCAACATTTATAAACCTTTCACACTCATCTACATACTTGTTTATATACTGCACCACCTGAATAGGATTAGGGACTTCTTTTCTAAATATAAATTTGTTATGCATATTCCAAATTGCCTAACAAATGAGAATAATGTGCTCTAAAATAAAAGGGTTCAGAGATTTTAACTTATAAAACCTTCTTCCACCACTTATAGATACCTAAAAACCACAAATATCTAGTTTATAAGATAAGCTACTACTAAACCAAACTGAATCAGAAATGGGATAAAAAAATAGTAGATGCTAAGTAGTCTCCTCCCTTTCTTGACATAAAGGACAAATGAGATTAACTTTAATCCCTATACTTCATAAATTAACTCAAATGCTCAGTATATTATGTATAGGTTTCCACATGAAAATAAGAAATTTTATAGGTAAATTAAGCTTCCAAATTGACTTTTAGTCTAATAAATTCACATTAGAAGAAGAGGATACTTTTCTAACATCAAAATGTAACCAATTTTGTAGCAAAATATGATAACAAGGCTTAATAAAGAATAAACCATTTTTTTTCAAAATGCTAGCACCATATATCTGAAGCATTTGGGTGACCTACAGGTATTAATTGGATAGCCTAAGATTCATCTTTAGAGAATAACTAATCCAGCAAAGCAATATTCCAGTTATTTGTTTGATGCTCAATAATATCTTTAACAAACCACACTAATTTAGAATTAGGACAAGAAAAAGAAATTTTAAAAATTAGCTAAATAAAGGATCCTTGGATCTTACCATATATAAGTTAAAGATCCATTATTTATGTTCTTTCTTGAGCCTAATAATAATGTATTTCAACCCTATAAAGCATTATTCTTATTCCTAGCTGATAAGAAATCTCTAAAAGGAAAATACTTTGCTCTCTACATTTGGAAAATTAAAGAACAGTGTTTATTAAACTAAAACCAACCTTGCATAGCTAACAAAGCTTGATTAAAATCATAAAGATCTTAAAAACCTTACCACCAGACATTTAGATTTTGATAGTTTATTCTAAGACAACTAGTAAATTGACCTTTCTTTTCCTCTATTTCCTTACCAAAATCTTGTTATCATATTATGCAACTTATCAATGACCCCTTTGGAAATAACTCATAATATATAATGGAATAGCAATTAAAACATATTTAATCAATACCTTATGACCTACCAAAGAGATAAAATTAAGTATCCATCCTTGAGTTTTAGCTTTAAAGCGATCTATTAGAAATTGAACCATCTCATTTTCTTTATCTACCCCAAATAGAAGGAATCCCTAAATATTTCTCATATTGATTCATTTCCTCATATTCAATAAAGACAATCTACTTCTTGACAAAACTAGAACAACTTTTTCCAATAAAATATGAGATTTATTAAAGTTTACCTTTTGTCCTATAGCTTGACTATATCTATAACAAGTCTTTAAAGATTAAATCCTTTCTCACATTAACTTCACCAAACAATAATGTATCTATAACGCCCATAAAACCTAGCTTCATGAATAGTACTTCATGGGTTATGATAAGGTTCCCGAGTAGTGGGCCCTACTAAAGTGACCTAAAGGGAGGTATTAGTCATAAAACTTTAATGGGCAAAATAAGGCATGAAACAAAAGAATTTAAAGTAACCACTGAACTAAAAAATTCTTTTACATTGATATCTAGTGAATAGTAATCTTAGTTTGAGTTGTGATATAAAAAGGTCAAGATGTGCTCAAACTGATCCAAAAATAACATTACCTAAAGGCAAAAAATTCTAAATAGTTGAATGGTGAAGAAATCAAAATTTTATAGCATTAATAAGTATTTCTTTTGAATTTCTTATTTACACAATTGTATAATTAAGTATCTTTCCTTTGGATTTTTGGCACGAACTTTGAGGAGTCTAATAATTGTGAAATTCTAGAGTTTTTAATGCCTTGATAGGGTGTTTTGGTGAACTCAAAATTTATAAATAAATTTTTTAAATATTAAAATATAAATAAGATTAAATCTAGCAATTGTATCATTATGTGACTTAATTGTGACCATTCAAAAGCTTAATATAAATATGTGAGTACATGCGTGTGTAAAACATAAGATCACTTGCTCTTTTTCCTCTACCCAAGGTCGATGCCTTTCTCTATGAAACCTTCTCCCCCATTTTTCTTCAAACACCACAAAATCTCAAGTAAAACCCTTAAATCGTATACATAAAATGATCTTTGTCGCATCTAAAGTCTTATTGTAGTGTTTATTTCTCGAGAAAATGGGATTTTTGTTGAAAAATAAAAGATTTGAAGGTTAGGGTTTTGCAAACCCATAAGCTGGGTAAGCATGTTTTTGGAGTTTTAATATTTTTCTACGATATTAGGCATGCTTAGAATTATGGTACAGGTATTATTTTCAAGTTTTGATTAGTGCAGATTTTTTTATGGATTTTTGTAACATATTTCCTATTATGGAATTTAGACAAAGTTGAAGAGAGTCAAGCTAAGGGCAAAGAGAAGCTGTAAAGTGATATTTGGGGCACTGAGAAATCACTTTGTAAGTGTATTCAATAAAATATGCGTACATTTTGTTAGTTTATGCATTTCAAGTTTATATGTTCATTATGTAACTTGTTACTTTAGAAGTATGGATGGTCTGAAATATTAATGATGGATTACTAAGGTTTTTGTATGCTAAATAAGTGAAAATAATGGAGAAATAATGATAAAATAATTTTACTGATAAATTACACACGTGGTTGAATGTTATGTGTAAAAAGGGCAAAATGGTAATTTATGATAATATGGTGAAAATGTGTATAATTGAGTTACATTTAGATGATTAATCATGCTAGGATAATGTTTAATGGAAAGGAATGCTATATGTTGGAAATGAGGTAAATTATATATGTGTGATAATGTTTAATGGAAAGGAATGCTATATGTTGGAAATGAGGTAAATTATATATGTGTTGTGTGTATGCATTTTTATGCGTACATTTATAAATTGCATGAGAGATATGATGAAACATAAGTATAATTTTGATGACAACTTTGATTGTGGAACATAATTAATCAAATGAAAAACATGTATAGATCATGATTAAATCAATGATACAAAGGAAGGTATGATTATGATCACACATTATGTATAAAGATTATATAATGTAAAATCATATAAAGTAAAGTATTGATAGCCTATATATGTTAGACAACCTATTGGATGGGTTGACCAGTCAATTAAGGAAGTAGTAGCTGCTAGGACATTATGATGTCATTATCATATGTGTATAGCTACAGTGAGGTCCATGAGGGCCACTGCACACACATATATGTTGGATATTGATATGAGATATTAAACATTGATGAGATATGATACCTCATGTGAATACATGTTATGATATGACTGCTTGGGATCTTAAGATGAGTTAAAGACCAAATAGGTCTAAGATATTGGTTGGTGATTAAGATGATATAAGAGTGTTATTTTCTGTAAGTTTTATTTAGGATATGTCTTCATACAACCATCATGCTACTAAAATTTTGTTGTATTAAGATAGTTTTGTTAAAATGTATTATTTACATATAAAGGATTTAAAGAAGGTAATGGTAAAGTTAAGATAAGTTAGTTATCATGTCATCTCTTATTCAGATAGGTAACGGTTCAAGTAGGAGGTGTCACAATATACCATCCCTAATTCAAATTCGACTACTAGGTCCAGAGAGGGGTGTCATAGTATCATCAGCCAATAACACATGAGAAATAACAGGGCTTATAATGTTAACTCTAAGGCCTTTCAAATACTAAAATATTATGCCATAAAAATTAAACTAAAAAGAACATTAGAAAAACAAAAAAAGATATATAGACAATATGTCTCCTTATCTTAAACCATGAGTTGGAAACAAAAATTTCATAAGAGAACCATTAATAAGGATAGCATACCGAACAAAGGTCACATAAAACATTATTCTTTTAACCCATCATCTAGAGAACCCTATTTCATTAAGCATTGTTCTCAAAAACACCTTGCTTACTTTGTCATGAGCTTTATCCATATCAATATTTAAAGCCATACTTTCTTTGAATATGATCCCTTAGTAGATAAAGAGTGAATAATTTCATAAGCTACCAAAAATTCTCATATATTAGATGACTAAGAACAAATGCATTCTAAAAAGGAGCAATCAAACAATTCAATAAGGATTTAAGTCTATTCACCATGACTTTAAAGATTATCTTATAAACAAAATTGCACAAGCTAATAAGACAATTGTCTCTAGCAGTACTTGGATGGTTATTATAATGCCCTAAAAATCTGACTTATGAATAGTACTTTTTAGGATGTGAATAGTATTTTTCGAGACCCAAGTCACACTAATGCTACCAAATGGCAGTACTAATCATAATATAATTTTAAGTAAAATTTAGAGTGAAAATAAAGTCATTGGGATGCTTAAAAATGATAGTTACTATTTTTCAGAAATGTCATGTAAATAGTGACGTAAGCAAAGCAAAACCGTAAAATATTTAGTTTGTGCTAAAAAAGTTTTGGAATCAACACAACCTGATACTTAAATATTCTAAATAAGCCATTGGCATTAGAATTGGAATTTTTAAATATCGAAAAGTATTTTTCCTAGAATTGGGTAAAGATTAAAGTATGATTTTGTTATTGATTTTCCTCAATTTTTAAGCAAGGATTCTCGGGGTTTATAGGTTTTGATGGCATAATTTTATGGGACATTTTGAGTGATGATTGAAGGTTAAATTAGGGGATAAAAGAATTAAAAGAAAGTAAAAGGAATAGGGCTAAAAAAGAGGACCATTGGATTAGAAATTTTTACATCATCACCATTGATCAAGTTGACTAAGTCAAAGGTCAACAATAAACCTTTAAAATAGTCAATATATGAATAGTTGGCAGCCATCTCTTTTCCTATTTTTCCCTTAAGCAGACACCATTAGAGAGTAACTTTTCGTGTTTTCTTCTTCTTCTTTCATCCTTTATCTAACCTCGTTCTCTCACTTTCAAGCTATCAAACGACACATCTACCACCCTTAAAGCTCTATTAAAGTAAGAAATCAAGAAAAACATGGTGATTTTGGGAGATTGAGTAAGAGAGTGAATAGTAATATTATTTTGATCAGGTAAGTATTTTCAAGTTTTGACATTTTTCTAAGGTTTCTAAGATGCCCAAGAGAGGTTTTATAAGGTCAATTTTTATTTCAAAGTATCGTATGATTTTATACAAATTTTTTTTGTAATGAGCCTATTTATGTTTGTAGAGCAAAGTGAACAAAGGAAGAGAAGAGGCAAGGAAAAGGCCCAAGCAAGGATTTATGGTGTATTTTGATCCATTAGTAAGTGTATTTAAGCTAACATATGCATTACAATAGTTTACTGACATATGAAGTGTGTGTATGCTATTATGTGGAAATATGTTAATTAGTGTAATTGAAGGAATTGTGCAAAGTATTAATATGTTTGACCATAATGAATGCCTAAATAAATGAATTGATGATGTTTGGTATGTTTAAGGTCTTTTGCTATGTATGGCTGAGTGCTTCTTTGTGAAGGATTAGTGTGAATATGGCTTGTAGTGCTATAACATATGCTTCTGTTAGTAGTGAAAATGATGATAATGTAAAGTGTGATTGTGTTATGTATGAAAACTTAACCTTTAGTTTTGGTAAGCCATGTTGTTTTAAGGTGGCTAAATTCTTCATAGAAGCTTAAATAGATGTTTTTTCCATGTTAGATAACTTAATAATGATTTATTAATCTTATGTGACATTTGAGTAATGCAAGCTCAGTTTAATTGCCTAAATAACGTACATAATGTCCTTTTTTTCTCATGCTTGTTATATAATATGAATTTGATCACCATAAATGGTATATCAACCAATATGGATAAGGTATGAAACCCAAGCATCCAAAGGTTGTTATTTAAATTAAAAATACATAATTAATGTTTATTTATGTATTTGAGCAACTTTTAAGCTATACATGACATGCAAGCATTATGTAAGACCTAAAGTATGCTAAACAAGTAAGCTAGTCATATATGGCCTTTTATGATGTTATGCATTGAGTGACATAATTAAAGACTCTAATTAAAGTATGTGAGAATGAGAAACATAAAGATTATGATAATACCCCATACAATTAGACAACCTAGATTGAATACATTAACCAATCAATTAGGGAACCAGTATGGCCTTTAAGCACTGGTATGTCCTGTTATCTAGTTTTGGTTTGTTGTCTTTTAGGTATTAGCATAACATAAATAATAAATGCTCAAATTAATCAAGAGGAGAAACAAATCGAAGATACAATTATAAGTAAACTAAGCTTAATAATGATAAAGGTGATATATGTGCATGAGTAGATATTATACCCATTGGGAATTTTGTTTATGCACTTTTGTATGACTATACTACATTATACATGTTTATGTTCACAACATGGGTTAATTGTTAAATTGATAATTATGCATAATGAGTTTGTGATCTTTCATATGATAAGTTGAATACATTACTAAGTATTTGCTTAGCGCATCATTTTTATTTGTGATGCGTAAGTTAAAGAAACATATTAAAGTCAAAGCCTTAATCTCAACAAGTGATCAAGAGAATATTCTTTTGATATTTTGCTTTCTATAGTATGTTATATGATGTATTCATATAGAGGCACTCTTGTATAATTCAGGGATCATGCCTAATCTGTAATGTAAATAATTTTATAACTCTTTAGTACTATATTACATCTTATTTATATAAGTATGCACGATAATGTATAACTTGTATGATATCTCTTCCTTATGTATTCTTAATGAATGTTGAGATTGAGTTTGGAGGGTCAAATGGACCCTGATGATGATGAGATATGTTATGATGTATTAGAAGTGTTGTTTTTATACAGGTTACTATTTAGGATAGTGTCCCAGTACAGCCATTATGCTGCCAAGTTTTTGACACGAGGACCCTAGTAGTATACCTTAAAAATGGTTTTCGATTATTCATATTTTAAAAATCTTATGAATACAAATAAAGTTTCTCTTAAATAGCAAGGTTTTAATTTATAAGGGTTTTTAATAAGAATAGTTCGAATATCAATTTGTGTGTTGCTTCTTATTTAGGTCCAGTGATTGGATCAGGTAAGTGGTGTCATAGTTATGTTTAGGAATAAGAGTAATATAAGTTTACATAAGCCTTTTATCGAAAGTCTCACACCAAAAAAATTTAAATCAATAGAAAAATATCAAAATTTATCACCTTCTAATTCATTTGAAAAAAAATGACTTAAAATACCATTAGGTCCTTAAGCCTTAGATCCACCCATTCAAAAAATAACAACTTCTACCTCATGTAAAGATAGATCTCTACATAAAGCATCATTCATTCATCTAGATACAACAAGTCTGATGCCCCTTAAAGCTCTATGAATAGCATTGATAAGTTCAACTTTAAAAAGATTTTTGAAAAAAATTCAATATAATCCTAAAGTTGGTTTTCTATTTGAATAATTTCTCCTTTTTTTTTCTTAAAACTTCTATGGTAGACCTTTGTTATATGAAAAAATGGCTATTATATTCCCCACTCTTTAACCATTAGATATAAGTTCTTTGTGCCTAGTAAAGCTTTTTAGCTTTTCCAATGAAAATTCAACTCCAACAATTTTCCACATTCCTCTTTAATAACATATTATAAAACACTCCAATTAATGACCTTTAGCCTTTCTTTAATGGCTTTAATTTTCCTCCTCGCATTATTCATCACCTGTTGACCTTAATTTCTTAAAAACTTTTTGGCACACTTTGATTTTCTAGTATAAGCTTTCATTTTGATTATTCTCCAACTAATTCTTGACCACCTTTTTAAATTGAGGATGTTTCACCTATAGAGATTATGTATTTTTATCGGGGATAAGAGTGGTTAATGGAGTCACCACTTGGCCTATAAACTAGGACCTCTGATCTTTTATACCAGAAAGGTTTGAAATTCATATCTTATTTATGCCCCAATAATATGCCTTCTTTATATGTTGTAATTTTTATCAATCCCTTTTCAATTAAGTATGCATTATATTTAAAGCAGTTATGTCACCTTTTCATGTAAAGAAGTAAATTGTGATATTTAAAGAATATAACAAGTGTAATTGTACATCCATAACTCGAGTCATTGATTAGTTGTTATGTGACCTAACAATTACCCGTGATTCTATAGGAATTAGTGGTAATTGCCCAACTCCCATCTCTAGGAGATTGGCCTTCTAAAATACATTTTTCATGACACTATTAATTAAAGAAAACTTAAATCCATTTTTGTTTAAAAAAACACAAATTAATTATGTAGAAAACCATTTAATGTGAAAGTTAAATAATTAACGTGTAAAATAAGTTATTAACTAGCTATTACAAATGCAAAATAAGTAATAAAATAAAAATAGTACAAAACTAAAAGAGATAATCCAAAGTATAAAACTAGTCCCATCTGTACATTGACAAGTTCGTGCAGACTTTATGTATCTTTGATATATGTCCATACGGACTTTTGCTCATAAGGGTTATATGTCTGTCCAAACTATTACTCCAGTGATAAGGGTCACTTGTATACAACTCAAAGGAAGAGATTAATAACACCAAATAGTGGTCTGTGAGGACCTAATGACAATGTCAAATAGAATGATAACAAAGCATGTTATAAGTGTACATGAGGATGTGAATGATTATAGAATATACTTAAATAAATGTTATGAATAAGAAGATGACAGATTAATCTTGCAAAGGAGGATATGAAGATAAATACAAATATTTATGAAGATTAGAATTCAGAACATATGTCCATGTAAACTACAAAATAAAATAAGCATATATAAAACATATATATCCGTATAGACTATGTTTCCTATGAAAGGGGGTCTATATGGACCATACATTAATTTAAGAATGTTAACAATATGCATACTAGGTAATGGAACAATCATTCGATATGATAAAGGAATAAAGGCATGCTAACAAGATAAACATGATACATTAAAACATGGTAACAAGGCAAACATGATACTGTAATTAAACAATAGTCCGTACAGACCTTATATTATATACATATTCAAATAATAAGTCTATGCAGACCTCACATCCATTAAAATAAGTCCGTATAGACTTAGTCATTACTTCTAAAAAGCAAGTATAATTACATTTTTTATGAACGATTAAAACATGATTAAAAATAATTTAAAAGGTTGACCTACTCCTATAATTGACATGGGGATTACATAGAATCTCCTTACATGTCAATTAATAATAGGGGATCATTGGTTACAGCAAATAACATAAATAAATGAATGAATATGATAAAAGGAGCCTCTAATCTTACCTTGAAGTTAGCACCAAGCAACAAGACAATGGTTGGGTTTTGGAAGAATGATTATTTTAGTGAGGGCTTAGGACTAGTTGAGCAAATCCTACTGTAGAGTCTACAATTGTGTCTTTTGTATTCATTCTATTGAAATA
>CANXYI010298625.1:0-10301 GCA_948208565.1 Hura crepitans | reverse complement strand
TATACCCAAAATGCTTTTTGTCACATCTAGTTTCTTATTCTCTTAATTCTTTCTTGAGAAAAGATATATTTTAAGGGAAAAGATGAGAAATTCAATTAGGGTTTTGAAACTAATAACCTAAGGTAAGCATATTTTTAGGGTTATATTATTTTTCTATGGTATTACTAGTGTCCGAAAATATGGTACAAATGTTATTTTCCATTTTTTATTCGTGTATAATTTTTTATGAATTTTTCTAATCATATACATATTATGGAACTTAGAGGAAGAAGGAGAGGGGTATTTTAAAGGCAAAGAGAGATAATACAATGACATTTAGGACACTAAATAATAACTCTATAAGTGTATTCAATAAAATATGTGTACATAATTTGTGTTTATGCATTTTTATGTTAGAACACCATTATAAAAGTGTTAATTTTAGTGGTTTAAGTTGTTCTAAATTTAGTTTGATGGCATTATAAGGTTTAGAATTTGTTAATTAGATGATAATAATTGTTAAAAGTGGATTAAATTAATGTAAGGTTAAGTTAGGCACTTGGTAGTGTAATATAGAATAAAAGGGCAAAATCATAATTTTGGAAAATTATGTGTAATTAGGGTATAAATGTGCTACATTTGCATAAATAATTATGTTAGATTTGTGTTCAATGATTAGGAATGAATTATGATAGAAAAATGGTACATTATTGGTATGTATGTGTGTTATGCATAATGTGTGTACATGTGTGGTACATTCGAGTTATAATGTGACATAAGTTGAAATACTCGTATAAATAAAATGTCAATTATAATTATGTTACGTAAACTCTTAAATTAGAATGTTATATAGACATAATGGCAATAATGAGGTAATGGAAAGATATGATCATAGTTATGTGACAAGTAAAATATACATGTGACATGAAATCATACAATGTGGAATGTCAAGCCCATATGTGTTAAACAACCTACTAGATAGGTTGACTGGTAAACTAGGGTATAAGTAGCTGTTAGATATTTGGTATCATGTTCATGCAAGTGCAATTGCCATCAAGTCTATTTTGGCTATCGCGCATGTACATGTTGTACATTGTTGTAATCCATTATATACTTTGGCATGCCATGATAATTTATATAGGTGCAGCTACCAGTAGGTTTGTTAGAACCATTGCACATATATTCATATGGGTGCAACCACTATAGAGGTTTATCAAGATCACTGTATAATTAGTGAAAAACTATTATGCTGGTGTAGTAGCCATCAAGTCCAAAATGTGGGTCACTGCACACCATGATCCCAATATCCAATATTGGGATTCATGTCTATTAGATATTAGCTAGTCAACTAGAAAGTAAAGAAATTGTAATTATAAGCTTTTAAAAAAAAGAACTTAAAACTTGATATGCATAAAATGAACTAAAATATAATATGATTGGAATATGCTAGTGAATCAAGTATATATAGGTAATTAATATGTATCATAATATGCGTATTTGGTATGTCATAATTGCATGATAATGTATGATTAATACACATTTATGTGTATATGTGTAACCATATTTTATTGGATACACCACTAAGCTTTATGCTTAGCACAACATGTTTTAGATGTGTAGGTAGTAGATAGATAGCCTAAGCAGCAATAGTCTAGTTCAAGGAAGATTTTATCAAGTGTTTTGGTATATTTTGATTATATGGTGTGATGTATTATTAATAGTAGTTGGTACTTATATGTAAGCATATTAGGACTTGAGTTTTATGTTATAGTATATGGGATGTAAACATATTATATAGGTTATATTGTTATGATGTGCATGAGTATGGATGAGATTACATGGTGTGATGTGTCTGCTTGAGATGTTAAGTTAAGGTGAGGTCTAAAAGGGTCTAAGTGGTTGGTTTTTGATTGAGACAGTATATAAGTGTTATCTTATATAGGTTTTATTTTGGAATATGTTATACAACCATTATGCTACAAAAATTTTGTTAGAATTATATAGTTAAGACAATATGTGTGTTAATCATATAAAAGGGTTTTAAGAAGATAATGGTTAAGAAAATATAAGTTGGTTTTTATGTCATCTCTTATTCGAACTAATAATGGTTTGAGTAAGAGGTGTCACAATGTGGCATCCCTCATTTAGATTTATCTACTAAGTTGAGTGAGGGGTGTCACAATGTGGCATCCCTCATTCAGACAAACAAGCTTAACTTTAGAGGTGAGCAAGAGACAGAGAGAAAATCCTTATACAAAATCATCTCAGAGACCACCTCAAATATAAAGATCTAGGCAAAGATAATAGTTTAGACAACATTAATGGACACTAGCTACTAGTGCCCTAGTTTCAATAGCTAGAAGTACATATCTTATTTGTCAGACATATGGCAGGAAACATGGCAGAGTATGTTAGAGGACTGTCTTGAGGCATGCTATGAATATAGAGCTACAATGCATTTTAAAAGGAATTGCTCAAAAAGGACAGATAAGTCTACCTAGCATCAAGCATCATCACTAGCCCTAGCTAGGAGTCAGAGGGACACTAGAAGGGATAAATCTAGTGGTAATTAGAGGCCTAGATAGGAGTCTAATATGAGGATAGAGGCTTGAGTTCTAGCAAGACAATATGAAATCAAGGCTCATGAGGATATAAACTCTCCAGATGTTATTGTTGGTACATTTTATTTCTTTGATTTACCTATTTTGGCAATAATTGATTTGAGTTTCATGTATTCATATGTATGCACTACATTAGTATGAGAGAGAGGGTTACAATCAAAACCTTTAGATATAGAAATCATAGTCAGTAATCTAATAAGACAAAAATCATTATTGATAGAATATGCAAAGATTGTCCATTGACTATACAAGGATAGGTCTTTCCTACCAATCTTCTCGGATTACCTTTCAATGAGTTTAATGCTATCATGGGGATGGTTTAGCTATTTAGACATCATGCTATGGTAGATTATAGATAGAAGAGGCTTACTCTTCAAACAATAGATGTTGATGAAATCACAGTTATAGGTAAAAGAAATGACTTTTTGTCTAATGTTATTTCTACATTAACAATAAGACGTATGATTCTAAAAGGGTGTCAAGCATATCTAACACATATGGTTGATATGCAAAAGGCAGAACTTAACATTTGTCAGATACCAATAGTAGCTGAGTTTTTTTATGTCTTTCCAAATGAGTTGCCAAAATTGCCACCTGAGCGAGAGCTTGAATTTGCTATTAAAGTATATCCAAGCACTAGCCCAGTCTCAACAACCCCTTATAGAATGGCTCCTACTGAACTAAAAGAATTGAAGGCATAGTTACTGGAGCTATTAGATAAAGGGTTTATTAAACTAAGTGTTTTACCATATGGTGCACTAATGTTATTTGTTAAAAAGAAGGATGGGTCCTTGGGACTTTATGTTGATTATAGGTAGTTGAATAGAGTGACAATCAAGAACAAATACTCACTACCCAGGATCGATGATTTGTTGGTTAACTCAAAAGAGCATGTGTATTTTCAAAGATTAACTTGAGATTTGGGTACTATCAACTCCAGATAAAAGGAATTTGATGTGTATAAAATAGCCTTTCATACTAAATATAGGCATTATGAATTATTAGTGATTCTTTTTAGGTTAACTAATGCCCTAGTAGCATTTATGGATTTAATGAATAAGTTATTCATACCATATTTGGACCAATTTGTTATGATGTTCATTGATGATATTTTAGTGTGTTCTAAGAACAAAGATGTTCATGAACATCATTGATGATATTCTTAAGATTAGTTAGATTATATAGAAGATTTGTGAAAAGATTATCATTGATTGCAAATCCAATTACTCGATTATTAAGGAAGGATGTGCAATTTAAGTGGAATGATAAATGTCAAGAGAGTTTTGACAAATTGAAGGCCATATTGATAGAAGCCCCCTGTTCTTATAGTACTAGATCTAAGTAATGACTTTGTTGTTTATAGTGATACTTTTGATAATGGACTCAAGTGTGTGTTAATGTAGGATGGTAAAGTTATGGCTTATGCATGAAGGCAGTTAAAGCCACATGAAAAGAATTATCCAACTCATAATCTAGAGTTAGCTACCATTATTTTTGCTTTAAAGATATAGATACATTATCTTTAAGTGGGAAGTGTTTCATATACAAAGATCATAAGAGTTTGAAATACCTTCTTACATAGAAAAAATTAAACTTGAGACAGTGAATATAGATAGAATTGATTAAAGATTATGATTGTATAATCGATTACCATCTAGGAAAGATGAATGTAGTAGCACATATATTAAGTTAGAGATTTATATGTGCATTGAAAGCAATGAGTGTCTAATTATAGGTTAAGTAAATAGAGCTTTGTTAGCAAAATTGCAAGTTAAACCTAGTTTGGCTCAACAGGTGAAAAAGGCTTAAAATGATGATAATTAACTCATGCATGCAATGGGTTTAATTCAAGAGGGAAAGCCTACTGAGTATGAAATTAAAGTAGATGGTTCTTTGTATTACCATGATAGGTTATGTGTGCCTAATATAAAGGACATCAGGCAGTACAAGAAGCTCATAGTTTAACTTATGTAATGCATCATAGGAGCACAAAAATGTATCTTGATTTGTAGCAATATTATTGGTGGCTTAGAATGGAGAAAGATATAACTGAGTACATAGCAAAATGTCTTATTTGTTAACAAGTGAAGGTAGAGTATCAAGTTCCTTCTTGATTACTTCAATCTATAACAATACTAGAATGGTAATGAGAGAAAGTAACTATGGATTTTATGGTTAGACTAAGAGTAAATGTGATGTAGTATGGGTCATTGTGGATAGATTGATAAAGACAACACACTTTATTCTTATCAAAATGGGCTATTCATTGGAGAAACTTGCTTAGCTATATATAGATGAGATTATGAGGTTACATGGAGTTCTAACATCTATCATATCAGACAAAGACCCGAGGTTTACAACGAGGTTTTAGAAAAAGCTATATAATGCCTTGTGTATATGGCTTACATTCAGTACTGCCTTTCATCCACAATTAGAGCAGGCTATTTAGGTGTTTAAAGATATACTAAGGAGTTGTGCCATTGATTTCAATGTCAATTGGGATCAATATCTATCACTAGCAAAATTTGCATACAATAATAGTCATTAAACATGTTTAAGAATGGCACTATATAAATCTTTATATGGAAGAAAATGTAGAACTCCATTGTGTCAGAGTGAAGTGGGTGAAAATAAACTAATAGGACCAAATTTGATTAAGTATGTAAAAGAAAAGGTCAAGATTATTAGAGATTAGCTGAAAGTAACATCAAATAGGTAGAAATCATATATAGATATGAAAAAAGACCGATTGACTATGAAGTGGCAAATAAAGTTTTTCTTAAAGTGTCACCTTAGAAGAAAATACTGAGATTTGGCAAGAAGGGCAAGCTGAGTCTAAGATTGAT
Organism: Hura crepitans; assembly: GCA_948208565.1. NCBI lineage: Eukaryota > Viridiplantae > Streptophyta > Magnoliopsida > Malpighiales > Euphorbiaceae > Hura > Hura crepitans. The sequence goes on along the minus strand of CANXYI010298625.1, from coordinate 4,855 downwards.
GGGTCCATACAAGTTAATAAAATATGTTGAACTAGTGGCATATCAATTAGCATTGCCATTAGAGTTACAAAAAATTCATGATGTTTTTCATGTTTCTATGTTAAGGCGATATAGATTAGATCCTTATCACATGATAGCAATAGAAGATGTGGAAGCATAGCCAAATCTTTCATATGAAGAAGTGCTAGTGCAGATTTTGGCATATGAAGTGAAATGCAATAGAGACATAAAAACATACAAGAAGTAACTTGGGAAAGTGAGCAGCAAACGAAATAGCAGTATCTGTATCTATTTAAATAGGTAAATTTTGAGGATGAAATTTCTTAATAGGGGAAGATTTGTAACACTCATAACCCAGCTTCATAAATAGTATTTCTTGGGTTATATATTGGGTTATTAAGTAACGGGCCCTACTAAGTTGATATAGATAGGGGTGTACTAGAATGAAAATTTAAAGGGCAAAATAAGGCCCAAAATAAAAAAAATTAAAAAATTTTGACAGAACTAAAAAATTCTTTTACACTAAGATCAATTGGAATATGGCCTTAGTTTGAGTTGTGATATGAGAATGTTAGGATGTGCCCAAATTAACATGAAAATATCATACTTTGAAGGCTAAAAGTTCTAACGAGTCCAATGGTGATGGAATTATAGTTTTTTTGACATTGATAAGTATTTTTATTAAATTTCGCATTTAAGTGATTAGAAAATTAAATGTATTTCCTTTGTCTTTTTGGCACAAGTTTTGAGAAGGCCTTTAATTATGTAATTCTCTAATTTTTGGTGCCTTAAGAAGTATTTTTGGTGATAAAAAACTTAAAGAAATAATTTTTCAAAGATTAAAAGAAAATTAAGGAAAAATGTGGATCGTTGGATCGAATTTGATTAAATCATGGCTGTCTGTGTTAATAATATATAAAGTGGGCTTATGTGTGCATGTTACACCAATTTAAGGCATTAATCTTCTTTCTCCCTTCACCTTGGCCGATGCCATACCCACTATAAGCCACCCACTATTTTTGATTTCAAACACACCAAATATTGCCCTAAAACCTTTCAATGTTACACCCAAAATGCTCTTCATCGCTTCGAGTTTCTTATTTTGCAAATTCATTCTTAAGAAAAGCTATACTTTGAGGTAAAAGATGAGAAATTTAGTTAGGTTTTTGAAAACAAAAAACCTAAGGTAAGCATATTTTTAGGGTTCTATTATTTTTTTATGATATTATGGGTGCTCAAAAATATAGTACATGTGTTATTTTTTATTTTTGACTTGTGTATAATTTTTTGTGAATTTTTCTAATTATATACCTATTATAGATCTTAGAGAAAGAAGGAGAGGGGCATTTTAAAGTTAAAGAGAGGTAGTAAAGTGGCATTTGGGAGACTGAATAATAGCTATGTAAGTGTATTTAGTAAAATATGTGTACACAATTTGTGTTTGTGCATTTTCAAGTTAGAAAACCATTATGGAAGTGTTAGTCTCAGTGGTTTAAGTTGTTCTAAATTTAGTTTGATGGAATGATAAGGTTTGTAATAAGTTAATTAAGTGATAATAATGGTTAAAAGTGGATTAAATTAATGTATGGTTAAGTTATGCACTTAGTAGTGTAATATGGAATAAAAAGGCAAAATTGTAATTTTGGAAATTATGCAAAATTGTAATTTTGGAAATTATGTGTAATTAGCGTGTAAATGTGCTACATTTGCATAAATAATCATGTTAGATTGGTTTTTAATGATTAAGAATGGATTATGATGGAAATATGGTACATTATGGGTATGTATATGTGTTATGCATAATGTGTGTACATATGTGGTACATATAAGTTCTAATGTGACATAAGTTGAAATGCTCGTATAAATAAAATGTCAATTATGATTATGTTAAGTAAAGTCTCAAATGAGAACGTTATATGGACATAATGGTAACATTGAGGTAATGAAAAGATATGATCATCGTTATGTGACAAGTAAAATAAACATGTGACATGAAATCATACAATGTGAAATGTCAAGCCTATATATGTTAGTCAATCTCACCAATTGACTAGGGTATAAGTAGCTTATAGATATTTAGTATCATGTTCATATGTGTACAGCCACCGTCAAGTCTATTTGTGCCACCGAATGTACACATATTATACACTGTTGTAATATATTATATACTTTTCATACCATTATAATTCATACGAATGAAATTGCTTTTTGGTTAATTAAAACCATTGTACATATATTTAGGCAGGTGCCACTATTATAGAGGTTCATCTGGATCACTTCACAATTAGTGATAAAATTGTTATGCTAGTGCAACAGCCGTCATGTCTAAAATATAGGCCATTACACATAATGATTCCAATGTCTAGTATTGGGATTTAGGTCTATCAGATATAGGCTAGTCAACTAAAAAGTAAAGAAATAGTAGTTATAAGCATTACAAAATGAACTTAAGACTTAATATGCTTAAAATGAACTGATATATAATATGATTAGAATATGATAGTGAATCGAGCATATATAGGTAACTAATATGCGTCATATTATGTGTATTTGGTATGTCATAATTGCTTATTAATGTATGATTAATATTCATTTGTGTGAATATGTGTGTGAGCATATATTATTGAATACACCACCAAGCTTTATTCTTAGCGCATCATGTTTTCAATGTGTAGGTAATAGATAAACAACCTTAATAGTAGTAATACAGTTCAAGGGAGATTTTATCAAGTGTTTTGGTATATTTTGATTATATAGGGTGATGTATTATTAATAGTTATTGGTACTCACACGTAAGCATATTAGGAATAGAGTTTTATGTTATAATATATGGGATATGAATATATTATACATGCTATGTTGTTATGATGTGCATGTGTATAGATGAGATTGCATGATGTGATGTGTCTGCTTGAGATGTTGAGTTAAGGTGAGGACTAGAAGGGTTTAAGTGGTTAGTTTTTGATTAAGACAGTATAGAAGTGTTATTTTATATAGGTTTTATTTGGGGATATGTTATGATACAACCATCATACTATTGAAATTTTGTTAGAATGAGATAGTTAAGATGATATATGTGTCAATCATATAAAAGGGTTTTTAAGAAGATAATGGTTAAGATAATATAAGTTGGTTTTTATGTTATCTCTTATTTGAACTGGTAATAGTTTGGGTAGGAAGTGTCATAATATGGCATCCCTCATTCAAATCTACCAACTGGGTTGAGTGAGGGGTGTTATAATTATTTATAAAGGTATTTGCTAAATATTAACTTTGATAAATTTCTTTTGCTTACACATGCCTTACTTTTATAACATATATCTTATGCACGTTATATTATTGTAATATTGATTATAGTTTATAAAGAATATTGATGATCATAAGATTATTGGATACATAAACAAACTATAAAGCTTAGTGCAATGTTTGTTTTGCAATGCATAGGTTCTTACAATTTTTAGATGTGGGATTTACTAATCCAGAAGACTATAGAGATGAAAAGAAGCCTTTTATATTATTTATTTGTGGTTCACATAAATATTTGTTAAGTTGTATAAGAGCACTCATATGTATTGGTAAAATGAGGATATAGGCCAAAGATATTTGTATTAATGAATATTTGTAAAGTTGTTATGTATAATAGTTTATGTGATGACTATTTATACATGATTATGTGAGATGTATGGATAATTTATTTGGCATATATATATGATTAATTAGGGATTTTATGTATGGATCTGAGTTTGTATGAATGATGTATGTCTGAGATTCCATAGATGATATAATTAGATGTAATATTGAGATTATGTGAATACGTGAGTGGAAATTATAGATGTGATGAAGTATGGAAATATATGAGCTATAAGAGTGTTTTACATATGCAGATTATTGTTCAAAGTGGGAATTGTGCCTTTAATATAGCTATTATGCTATCAAATTTTTGACACAATGGTCCCTGAATAACTTAACCTATTAAGTGTTCTTGTTAAGAGTGTTTATATAAAGTTTTTATAAGTATCATGCATGGAAAAAGCTTTTATGTAAATTGAATATTATACTGTTGGATAATGTGTTATGTGTTGCTTCTTATTCAAATCTAGCTATCAGATTTAGAGAGGCGTGTCACAATATAAGTAGAGGTGTTGCACTTTAAGTTTTGGTTTATTTATATGATTGTATCAATTTGTAACTGTTGGTTTTTCTCCATCATACATAGTAGAAAAATAAAAAATTTGAGAAAAACAAACAAAGATAATGGACTTAAATAATTTAAAATTAATCCTAAACATTCAATCTAGTAGCATTTTGTGATTTAGCATAAAGAATGACAGTAGATTCCTTTCGTGAGCTCTTCCCACAGAGTTATTACAAATCACAGTGATCCTTTTCCTCCAAGGTAATCCACACAAGAAGTTTTTAGAAGATAGCAACTTATAATTCTAGGTGCTAGTAGGAATTACAAGTGGATGAAGGAAAAAGGAGAAAATCGTGCATTTTCAATTGTTCTATACGGTAATTCTATAGCAGAATGTATCTCCATGGTGGCTACTATAATAAGGGTTATTTATAATTTAAATAAACTCTATTTAGATTAGATTTTAACACTAAAAATCTTCCCTATGTCGGGGTAGAATGGACCTACCAATTGGGCTTCTTTCTATCTTATGCGCATAAGCATTTTAATAGGCTTATGTGCAATCTACTTTAGCCCCACTTTAATTAATCCTATGTGGCACTCTTAGGCCCTATTTTGGATTAATAATTACTCTAATTTAAGCCTTTTAAAAAATTTAAAAGTTTATAAAAAATCAAATACAAGAACAATTAAAATTTGGACTCAATAAGGCTTAAGTCC
>CANXYI010298586.1:0-12552 GCA_948208565.1 Hura crepitans | reverse complement strand
CAAAATATTTTTATCTCTAAAATTGATAGTTTATGACCTAAAAGTAATTATTGGTTCTGCTAAAAATTTTAATTCCTTCATTTTGACCCTTTTCAGGCCCGTCAAAGTTTTTTGAACAATATGCCAGTCATCGGACTCAGAATGATGACTCGCACCACGGGGAACATCAATCGGGTTCCGAATGCACTGTTCATAAGACGTCGACCGGCGGTCGTTACATGAAGCCCTATATTAGCTAATTAGATTCTTGCCTATGAACTTAGTAATCTCTTTTGCCTCTAATTTCTTAAAAGACTTGGCTTTAACCAACTTAGAGAAATAATCAATGGATACCATAATGAAATGATGCCTATTTAAGGATGTCAAATGTATCTCTCTAATTATGTCTAGTCCCTCAAATAGCAAATAGCTAAGAAGATGATAAATTTTGTAATTTTGATACAGGCACATGTCTTAAATCCCTATACTACAAACACTTATGGCACTTTTGTACATACTTTGAGAAATAATGGTTCATAGTAAGCCAAAAGAATCCTTTATGCATGATCTTTTTTGCCATCTCTAGACTATCTGTGTGTGCACCGTAAGACCTTGCATGTATCTCTTCTATAAACCTCTTTACTTCTTTCTCTTCTAAATAATGGAGTTGAAGACCATCTACTTACATTTTATAATTAAGAGCCTATCTATACTGATGAACTGTGTTGATAGTTTTCTCGACACCCTTTGTTCTATATATGTAACTTCTTCAGGGAATTCCTTATTCTCTAAGTAGTTTTGGATATCATAAAACCATGTTTTACCCTCCTTTTGTTTTATTTCCATTATTTGCTTTGTCTCATAGCATGGCTTTTCTGAACTTGAAATAAGTATTGGTTTCATGACTCTTCTTTTTGGGTTATCCCATATAGAGACCATGGTGGCCAATGCATTAGCCAGCTTATTCTTATCTCTAGGAGCATGGCAAAAGGTGCATATCTTGAACTATGTACTGATACATCTCTAGTGCTTTGCATAAGGAATCAATTTCTCATATTGAATGGTCTTTTCTTCATTGCCTAATATACTACCAAGGTTAAGTCATCGAATACCAGAACTATTTTTACACCGAGAGCTAATAATGCTTTAAGCCTAAATACGTAAGCTTTATACCTTGCCATATTATTTGTAACCTTATACCTTAACTTTCTTACTAACAATAGCTTCTCTCCTTCAGGGGTTATCAAAATTAACCCTACTCTTACTCTTTTGCTATTTACTACTCTATTAAAGAACATTTGCCACCCTTGGACTATGATTAAGGTTATATACTCCTATGGGAATTCAAATTCTATTAACTCACCTTCTAGCGGATGGTTGGCCATGAACTCTACAACTTCATGCCCTTTTATAGTCTTTCATGTTATATACTAGATGTCAAACTCTTAGAGTAGAAGAAGCCACTTACTCATTCTTTCTACCAATAATAAAGCTATCTAAAGATATCTTTAAGGATTGCTGTTTGATATTGCCTGTACCATATAGGATTCGAAATAATGCCTCGGTTTTTTTAAAGCCCATACTACTGCTAAACATATCTTTTAAACTTTTATATATTTGGCTTCTTGCTCAAGTAGTAAACTGTGAACTCAACCCTGTATTCATCCTTTTATGCTATCATAGCTCCCATTAAGCTTTCCTCAATAGACATATAGAGAATAAATGGCTTTCCATATGCTGGCAATTACAAAACTAGTAGATTTATCATATATTCCTTAATGGTGTTAAAAGCTTTCTTATAGTCATCATTCCACTTGATTGGTTGGTTCTTTATAAGAAACTTGAAAATGGGCTCACATATGGTGGTGAGCTTCGCTATAAATCAGCATATGTATTATTTTCTGCCCAGAAATCCCCTTTATCTCCTTATTTTTCTTTGGAATAGGCATATGTCTAATAGCTTAAACTTTATCGGGGTCAACCTCAATCCCTCTCTGACTCACTATATGCCCTAAGAGCTTACCTAAAGTTACCCCAAAGACACACTTCTTAGGATTCTGATATAGATTATACATATCGATATGCTAAAAGAACTTTTCTAGTGCTTTGAAATGCCCTTCTCTAGTAACAGACTTGATCATCATGTTATCGATATAAACCTCCACTTTTTTGTGAATCAAATCATCCAAGATCTTTATAGGCATTCTCTAATAATTAGCTCTAGTATTCTTCAACCCAAAAGGTGTGACTCTATAGTAGAAGGTTCCCTATTCAGTGATAAAGGCAAACTTTATCTTGTATGCTATCTTATTGAAGATCTAATTGTAACTAGCATATCCTTCAATAAAGCTTTACATCTTACCTATCATTGCACTGTCAACCAAAACATTAAAGTGTGGAAATGGAAAATCATCTCCTAGGAAAGCATTATTCAAATCCTTGTAATTTATACACATCCTAACTTCACCATCTTTCTTGGCAACAGGGACCATATTGGTTAACTTGGTTGGATACTGTACTTCTTCTAAAAAATTAGCTTCGATTTGTTTGTATACCTCTTCTTTTATTTTCTCTACCAATTTTAGCCTTATTCTTCTCAACTTCTATGTCACAAATTTTGCTTCTAGATATGAGTAGATGGCATGCTTAGCTATATTTCTATCCACACTAGCCATATCTTCATAGGTCCAAGAAAAAAGTTTTTTGCAATTTTTCAATATTCTCTCAAATTTTATCCACTATTTAAAAGTTATATCAGATGAAATTAAATTATTTTAGGGTTTTCAATATTAGCGAGATCAAATGATGTAGTATTGATTAAATTAATGTCAAACATGTTATGTGTGTCATGTTTCTCATTATGCATGATACAATTAGATGAGACTCTATAAAAATAAGCAAAATCATTCTTTTTACCGAAGGAACTACAAACAACTACAAACATTGTTATAAAAAAGTTAAAGTACATATAAAATTTTAGGAAAATATTCTAAAGGGCTATCTTTATCCATCTTTTTATTCCCTTTGTCTTAAAGCATGGTAGTGGTTAAGATTTCTTCTTTAGGATTAAGTTCAAGGTCATTAAGATTGGTCATTACCTCTTCATCCCAAAAATTTGAGCTGGCCTTGACTTTACCTGTAGCCCAATCAAACACATCATTAAAGATCTCAAACCTAGGCATAACTTTTTTTTAATCACAGAAAGTTCTAACTCTTCATAATAACTAACATTTCCTAAAGCCTAAATATAACTCTTTTCTAGATTTGAGATATTTTTCTCCTTCTTCTTTAGATCTAAAGATTATATTGTATATCCAAATCATCTTTAATCTATCTATCCCTTTAGCTCTATGGCTGATACCAACCCTTAAAGATTCTATTGTTATCTTCTTCCTCCTCAGAATAGATCCAGACTATATGGAATCCATTTAATGGTTAGTTAGCAATTTTAAGCATTGAGACCTAATTTTCCCATGTACCTAATATTGTCATTGTCTTACTATTATATGGGATCTTAGTCATTTGATAAAGTGCTAACAGGACCCCTCCTAGCTTATAGAACTAAGGTTGCCCCAAAAGCTAAAGGAAGAGAGCAAGGATGTCAAGTACTGCAAACTTTGCATCATCTATAATTATCCCCATTTTCACCTTTATCTTGAAAATGCCATACGCCTACCTCTTAATGTTGTCATAGGCCATAATGATATGTCAGGATTGGGAGAGCTTTGAGTTTTCAATTTCATATATAACTACTACTTTAAGGGGGTACACATTAATTGACAAACCATCATTAACCATTATGTATGTTTTGTGCTTCCCATTAACCTCTACTTTGATGTATAAAGTATGGGTATAATGATTTCCTTCTATTGGGAGATCTATATCTAAGAACTTGACTACCTCTTTTTTTACCCCTTTTACTATCTCTAATCACTGAGATTGTCGCACCCTTCACCCAATCCGTGCACTAGACCCGAATGGGGGACACGTGTGTGCAAAATGATATCCAGTTTTGTTATCCAAAATCACTTAAAATTTTAAACTTTCATATAAAAAACATTTCTTTGACTTGGAAATGTAATCAAACATTGAAAACCTTTTTGGCATGTAAAACGAGGTAAATATTAGGGTCATCGTGTCAAAAATTTGACAGCATAACAACTGTACTGGGACACTTTTCCAAATTTTTACCTATTTAGAATCACTTATATACATTCAAACCAAACATTTTCAACTCACATAGGTCCTCATAATCCTTCAAATCACATTATAATCACAATGGGCCTCAGGCTCTCACAATCAACATTCTCACATGCCACTCATTAATCATCACACAGCATGTAAGAAACAAAAAGTAAAAACCACAGTTAAATATTTAATACAATACCCTACTGCAAAATGTAGATTAGACCAAATCCCTTTGGGATCATAAGAGCACATAGACCATAACTATTACATTTACATCATAACTACTATTACAAAAAGATTACAAAAATACCCATGTAAAGGTTATCTTTGTGTCTCCTATTCAGAAGCTTTGGTTCTAATCTGCTGCCCTGTTACATACGCATCACAAACAAGCAATGTACTAAGCTTTTGCTTAGTGGTGCAATCACTTTAACTTGTAAACATGCAAATTATAGCATGTCATATATATTCACAAACCAATTCGGGTTTTAAAGAATCACAACATGCATTTTTCATGATTTATATGTAACACATAATATTTTCAATTTTAGAACCATATTCATGTATATATAGTGTCTTATATGCCAACATGTGTATTACAAGCATAAACAATGCATTTGATTGCATAATTACTGCGGCATTATTAAAATATCAAATAACCACCATATTATTAACATAATGCATCACATACATAAAGTCTTATTATTTAAACATAATTTATGTCAAAAATCACAATTATCATGTAGTAGCCATTTGCAAGCCATAAGGCACAATGAATAACATACCGTATCATGATAGCTTGTAAAAGTGTCTTATCGAAATCATATATGGCAAAGAATATTGACATACCTATTTTTCAGTCATAAGTGCCATTATGCACCTCAAAACTATCCCTATTAGTATTTTGAGATGTATACACATATAATCACCATAAATAGTCATACAAGTGATAATAAACACATTTAAGCATCTCATGACTAGTTTTGAGTCATTTGACCACATTATGTTCGCATATCACATATTAATACCAATTAATAAACAACCTCAATTTATGCCTTTTTAATCCATTTTAATCATTCATCCAATGCCCATATCCATAGGCTTAAAGGCTTTCTACATCCTTAGATATGTAACTTATGCTCAAAGGCCCTCCACATCCATAGATGTATAACTTAGGCCCAAAAGCTCTCCATATTCATAGATGTGTAACTTAGGCCTGAAGGCTCTCATACCATGTAGGTAAGTAAACTTAGGCCCAAAGGCTCTCATACCAAGTAGGTATGTAACTTAGGCCCGAAGGCTCTCATGCACACAACATGTAATCTTAGGCCCAAAGGCTCTCATGCACATGGCACGTAATCTTAGACCTGAAGGCTCTCATGCACATAGCATGTAATCTTAGGCCTAAAGGCTCTCATGCATATTAGTAAGTAAATCATAGGCTTGAAGGCTCTCATACCCATCGGGATGTAAATGAATGACCTAAAGGTCTCATATCTGAAGGTATACTAGCAGCCACTACAATCCTAGTTGACCAGTCAACCTATCCAAACTAAGTTGTCTAACTATATAGGCTTCATTAAACATGTCATTATATGTCATTTTAACATATTCACATTTCATATGATTATGTTTCATTAAAGTATCTATTGGCCTCAGTGCACTGTTGTATGGCCTACATATGTACATTTGACCAACTTAGGCCTATTGATATCCATTACACTCGTAGGATCCATTTTTGAGGTGTAATGGCATCAAAATACTCAACATCTTAATATGTTACATGAAGACACAAATATTGATGCAAATGTTCATTTTATGGAATTTTCCATATTTACCTTGAATTGATCATATCACACCTCATCATGCATGTATCACACATACATAATCATTATATGTTAAAAATCTATCTTAAGAATAGCAATACATTACATTCATATACACATGACATTTTCACATCGACAAGAACATATGCACACCTATGGTCGCATTTTTCGGTTCAAATGGGCATAATGCCGCACATAGGTATAACAATTTATTTCATGGAATTTTGATACTCATTACATCCATTTATTCATGTTTAAATCATAAAAATACCATACGTACACATTTATAGACATACGCACACAATATGGCACTTTCGGTCATTTTCTCACAAAACACACTTATAGCTTAAAATTGACATACATGTAATTCTATCACATATGGTCACACCAAATCATCATATATCATGCCATAAATCATAATTTATTTTTATAACATTTATTTCATTTTTTATACATTTATTGCCATTTATTTCAATTATGCCATAAAACATATAATGCATTAAATGATTAATTAAGCCAAATCAAAGTGATTACACTTGCCAATTAAGGTCTTACTGGACCCCCAAAGTCAGCCTAAGCCTTCTCCTTGCCTCGGGAGGCTCGGGTTGTCATTTTGCCTATGAATACAAAAGGGTATGAACTTTAATAATAATATATAATAATTTAGAAGTCAAAAAAATATTTCGAGCCTAGATACATGCTTTACAACATCATAAAATTCACAAAAAAAAGAAAACCTAAGAGAGAGAAAGTTACTATTCACCTCAATTTTCTTCTCAATTTTTCTCTCAAAATACTCTGCCATTCCGAATGATTTTGGTGTCTATAGACTTATCTCAGAACACTCATCATTTTGGGTGTAAACTCACCTTATAGGTCCCTCTGAGAAGAGAGAAATTAGTAAAGAAATTGAGAGGGAGAGTGGGGCAAAATTTTTGATGGTAGAGGTGGAGGATGTTGTGTGTCGTATATGTGAGAGAGGAGAGTAAGTTTCCCCTATTTATACTTTCCACAAAAATAATTTTTTTTTGCATCGAAAAATTTTTACAATCGATAGAAAAGTCAATTTTCCTTTATTCCTATCCCTAAAATTCTATAAATCCAAGCTCTAAATCCTTTCAAAATCTCGTGCCCAAATTCCAATAATAACTGAAAAATTAACATATTTTCTGTTCCAAAAATCGAGTAAAAATAGTTTCTGAACTCAGAAAATTTAGATTCCAAAGCCATTAGACTATTTAGAATATTTGAGTATCAACTTATAATATTTTTGAATTATTTTGAGTAACATTTTATTTATTTTATGATTCAGCTTTACCTCTAGTATTAGTCATAAGACACTGTCGTAAAATCTTAATTAGCATTTTTAACCATCCGAATAACTTTGGATTAGCTTCAAACTTTGCCCAAAATTCTATTGTAATTAATAGTTCTCATCGATATTCTTAGGGCGACTCGAGTTTTAGGAAGCACTAATCATCTCGAGAAGTACTATTCATGAGAGTCAAGATTTTCGGGTTGTTATATTTCTTCACCTCTTAGAAAAGATGTCGTCCTTGACATACTTGGTTTGAACAAATATGGGTATTGATCCCACATCTGAGCCTCATTTTCCCTAGTTGCCTCTTACATACCATGATGTCGCCATAAGACTTTCACCAATGGCATATTCTTGTTCTGTATTTCTTTGACCTCTCTGGCCAGTATACCAATAGGTTCTTCTTCAAATGACAAATTTGGTCTTATCTCCACTTTATCAGCTATCAAAACATGTTAAGGGTTTAATCTATATCTTCTCAGCATCGAGACATGGAACATATCATGAATTTGCTACAACTCTAGAGGTATAACTAGTTTATAGGCTAATGGACCCATACGTTCTGTGATCTTGTATGGCCTAATGAACCTCAGACTCAATTGCCCTTTCTTACCAAACCTTAACAATTTTTCCATAGAGATACTTTTAGAAAAACTTTGTCACTAACTTTATACTCAATATCTTTTCTCTTCAAATTCGCATAGGATTTTTATCAATCTGACGCAGCCTTCAATCTTTCTCTGATGATCTTCACCTTTTCTTCAACATCCTTAACCAAATTCGATCTCATAAGCTTGTGCTCACTCAAGTTGCTCCAACATAAAAGAGTTCTACATTATCTCCTATATAACACCTTATAAAGAGCCATACCCAGGCTCACTTGATAACTATTGTTGTAAGTGAATTTCACCAATGGCAAATATCTGCCCCAATTTCCCTTAAGCTCTATGGCACAAGCTCAAAACATATCCTCAAGAATCTGAATAATCCTCTTTGACTGACCATCCATCTGTGGATGAAAAGCCATACTAAAATTGAGCCTAGTCCCTAAAGCATTCTAGAGTTTCCTCTAAAACCTCGATGTGAAACTAGGATCTCTGTTTGAAATAATGGATGAAGACACTCCATGAAGCCTAATTATCTCATCAACATACAGTTCTGCCAATCTCTGCATAGAGTAATCTTTTCTCACTAGAATGAAATGAGTAGACTTAGTCAATCTGTCAACCGCTACCTAAATAGAATCATGCTTATTTATGGTCATCGGTAGTCCAATCACAAAATCTATATTGATCCTATCCCACTTCCATTATGATATTGCTATGGGATGAAGCAACCCAAAAAGAACTTAATGCTTAGCCTTCACCTGCTGACAAGTGAGGCATCTGTTGTATAATTAGCTATGTCTCTCTTTATGCTTGGCCATTAATAGGCCATCTTTAAATCTTGGTACATATTTGTACTACCAGGATGTAACACATATGGAGCATTGTGTGCTTTTTGCAAAATCTGATATCTCAAATCCTCTTTCTCTAGCAATTATAAGCAGTTATGATAGTACAAATAACCATCTTTCTTAATCATAAACTTGGTAGACATCCCTTCTTAAATCATACTTATGATACTCTAGAGCCTGTGATCATCTTTCTAAGTTTCCTTCATCACTTGTATCAAACTGGACTTGACTTACAACTTAGCTAGCAAACCACCATCATCTTGTAGCTTCAAGCTAACATACATTGCCTTTAAACTTGCATAAGGTTTCTACTCAAGGCATCTATAACATTATTAGCTTTCCTAGGATGGTAATAAAATAAGGCAATCATAATCCTTAATTAAATGTATCCATCTCATTTACCTCAAGTTTAACTCCTTCTACATCGACAGATACTTTAGACTCTTGTAGTCGATGAAAACATAACACTTTTCTTTATACAGATAGTGCCTCTATATCTTTAAAGCAAACACAATGGCTACAAGCTCTAAATCATGTGTCGAGTAGTTTTTATCATGAGGTTTTAACTATCGAGAAGCATAAGCAACAACCTTGCCATCCTGTATAAGTACAATAAGGCATCACTGTTTATGGTGAACTCTTTCTTTGACATTAGCTGAACTAAAATCAGAGCCTCTGTCAATTTACTCATAAGCTTGTCAAAACTCTCTTGACACTTGCTATCCTATACAAACTTCACATCTTTCCTTAAAAGACATGTCATAAGGGCTGCAACCAAACAAAACCCCTTAACAAACCTTATGCAATAGCTAACTAACCTAAGAAACTCTTGATCTCAATTGTGTTCCTTAGCAGTTTCTAATTTATCACTTCTTAAATCTTACTAGGATCAATCCTAATATTGTCTGTCGATGCTATATGACCCAGAACTATTACTTTCTCTAGCCAAAACTCGTACTTGCTAAGCTTAGCATAGAGTTTCTCATCCCTTAAAATCTAAAGAACTGTCTATAAATGCCTTACATGATTGTTTCTATTCTTAGAGTACACAAGAATGTTGTCTATATAGGCCACCATAAACTAATCTAGAAATGGCCTGAAAATCCTATTTATACAGTCCATAAATGCCATCGGTGCATTATTTAACCCGAAAGGCATCACTAGGAACTCTTAGTGACCATATCTAGTCCTAAAAGTTATCTTGTGTATATTAGTCTCTTTTACTCTCAACTAATAGTACCTGGGTCTAAGATCAATCTTAGAGAAGACATCCGCCCCTCTAAGCTAATCAAAAAGATCATCGACCTATGGTAAAGGATACTTGTTCTTGATGGTGACTTTGTTTAACTGTTTGTAATCCATAGAAAGTCTCAAAAAACTAGCCTTCTTCTTGACAAATAGAGCCAATGCTTCCCATGGAAAAACACTCAGTTTGATAAAACTCTTATCTAGAAGCTCTTGCAACTTAATCTTTAACTCCATAGGAGCTATCCTATATGGAGCTATAAAAACTAGTGTTGTGCCTAGCATTACTTCAATGCCAAACTCTAAATCCCATTCTTGTTGCAAACTAGGTAACTCTTTTAGGAAAACATCCCCAAACTCATCTACAATAGGAATCTGACTAACTTCTATTGTTTCCCTAGTGGTGTCAACTGCATAAACAAGATAGGCTTCATAACCCTTCTACATCATCCTTCTAGCCACCGTGGCTAATACTACATTAGCTAAGCAATCTGATCTTTCACCCAATGCTATCACTTCTGACTCATCACTAGCTTGTAATGTGATCCTCTTTTTCTTACAATCCACCATGGCATGATACTTGGACAACTAGTCTATGCCTAAGATAAGATCGAACTCATTGAATGGCAATTCAATGAGATCTATAAAGAAAACTTGTCCTTGCACTAATAATTGATAGTCTCTATATACTTGGCTGGTTATAACATGCTGTCCTATAGGATTGCTAAGCATTATGTCAAAGCCAAGGTCATCTAACACTAACCCTTGATCTAAAACCCATATAGTACAAATATTAAAATGTGTGGACCCCGGGTCTATTAGTGCTAAAGCAGGTAAATCAAAGATATGGAATGTACCTACAATAACATTAGTAACTTTTGCCTCTTCTCTAACTCGTATGGCATACTGCCTTATCAAAGCTCTATTCTCTATCTTATCTTTTTAACTAGCCCTAGCTCTGCTTCTTGAATCTCTCCTATCTTGCTTCTATAAAGAAATATAAGGCTTCATTAGGCAATCCTTATAAAAATAATCTCTGAAGCCATAACCCCAGTAAAATCCTAGTATTAACCTCCAACATAATCCCGGATGTCTCCTGTGGCAAGTCTCATATACAGGTGTCATGGCACTACTTGCTGTGGACCTAAGAACACAAGTCTAAGTCTATTCTTGGGTCTATGATTTAGGACCATGTCCCAACCTCTATGATCAGTCTAACTATTGCCCTGAAAGCCTTTGGACTGACCACTCTTATGCTTCCTCTCAAATGCATAACTAGAACTACCTTGCATATGCCCATGTGATCTCTTCTTAAAGCTATCTCACTTCTACTTCATCTCATTCACCATCTCTATAATGTGACAAGCCACTACTAAATCTATAAAATCTCAGATCTTTATAGGAGCAATTTATTGCCTGATCTCTAAGTTCAACACCTTCTCAAACTTCTTATAGTAGTCCTCTTCTATGGCAACCACTACCTTTGAATACCGGTTCATACGAACAAACTCCTTCTCATATTCAGAGATCATTTTGTGCCTCTATCTAAGATCTATGAACTCCTAGTACTTTTAGTCCAAGTAATGCTCAGTGACATACTTCTCCTTGAATTCCTTTAAAAAGAAATCACATGTGATATTTACAACTACCTTGTGGTCTATGATCATTTCCCACCATTTCAATGCTTCTTTTGACAGCATTGAAGTGGCACATGCCACATACTCATCTTGTAGGCATCTCAACTGCTGCATAATATAGACTATCTGGTCTAACAATATTCATCTCCACTGGATTCATCTGAATATACTCCCTTGAAGAACTCAGCCTCATTCTTGATCAATCTCTCTTTATATGTCCTCTGAAATGCCTACTGTTCTTGTGGCACTCGAGGTGGAACAACTTATGCATTAGCTATAGCAATAGTAGCTATCACAGTAGCCACTGTCACTTGCTTAATAGACTCCAACATCATTTGTCACCATACAAGTAGACCTTGCTGTCCAGTTATAGCATGTCTAGTATCATTAAGGGTCACATACTTAGGTTGTGCATCCCCTTATCTAAAGGCTGAAAGAGCATGACTTTCTACCCCTTCTTCCTCTAGAAGGCGCAGTGTTACTATTCAAGTTCTATACCTAAAGGTAAGAGAAATAGATTATGAGCTAAATATGTAATAGTATTTGATGTAAATGTATTATGACTCTTAATGTGCTCTTGTGTAACCTATGGGTCTAAAGGAAACCCTAACCAAATGCTCTAATACAACTAAGTGTGGCACCCTTCACTCAATCCGTACACCGGACCCAAATAGGGGACATGTGCACATAAAACAATATCAAGTTCCGTTATCCAAAATCACTTATAATTTTAAACTTTCATATGAGAAAACATTTCTTGACTGGGAAATGTAATAAAACATTAAAAACCTTTTTAGCATGTAAATCGAGGAAAATATTGGGGTCATCATGTCAAAAACACTTTACTAGGACACTTTACCAAATTTTTACCTATTTAAAAACACTTCTATACATTCAAACCAT
>CANXYI010298513.1:0-10116 GCA_948208565.1 Hura crepitans | reverse complement strand
ACTTCTCATATTAAACACATTTAATCCTCATTATTATCATGCATTCACACCTTATAATGCCTAATGCATCAAACTTTTACATAAAAGCCATGCCTCGCATCCATACACCAATTTACACCCAATATTGGCATATATTGATATTAGTCACATAAAGTCTCATTACATGGAAAAAATCCATATGCAAGTCAAGATGGCATTTAACTACTCCCACATACACACACTCATTCATGAAACCACACTAAGGCACACACAAATACATTTATGCCTCATTTCACATACATTACTCATACACTCACTTTAGGCCATCATAGCACCTAAAACATGTCATTTCCACAATTAAAGCATTTTGCTACCCATATATGCATACACACACCTATTTAAGCTTATATAACCTCATGCAAGTGCATTAATACCACATTAGTCTATACTTGCCATTTTTAGCTTTTATTATGGCACATTAACTCAACATCAGGCTTAGTAACAAACATGAAGCACTTGGCCTCTATAAGCCACACATATATCATTCATAATATACATTTATATCATCCAACATTACCAATTAACAATATTTAACTAATTTATGCATTATGCTTCTAATAGCCATTAATGCACATAATGTCATAAATGCACATAAAAAGTTTCCATGCATTATCATTCATTTGAAAGTGATTACACATACCAAAAATAGTTGTTAGGTATGCCCGAGGCTTTTTTAGGCCTTCTCTTTACCTCAAGAAGCCTGGTTCGAATTCATGCCTACAAATTCAAATAGGTTCGATTTTAGAAAATTCGTATAAAATTATATAATTAACCAAAAATTAAAATGAACTTATAAATAGCTTCTTGGGCACCCAAGGGACCTAGGAAAAATATTAGAATTGAAAGAAAATTACCTGATTATAGCTTGGTCACTACTCACCTTATGAAGGAAATCTTGATTCCTCCCGAGATTCTCTACCAAACGAGGTGATCTTGGTGTCTACAATTCCATCTCGGGATACTTTACCTCTTAAGACCCATTTTTAGGAGTGGGTGTGGATGAGATGGAAGAAAAAAGAGATGAAAGGGAGAGAGGAGAGGTGGTGGGTTTTTGAGAGAATGAAGGAGGGAAAAAGAAGGAAAAGGAAAGAACTGAAGGGAAAGGAAAATTTTTAGTGTATGGATGGTTTTTAAAAATTTTTTTTATTTTGTTTCCATAATTTATTTCTACCCTCTAAGAGAATCAAAATTCCTCAAAATAGGTTTCAAAAATTATGTAAGTATAAATCTTATAGACACATAAATAATTAGGCTCGAAAGACGAAGAAAACAGAAAAAATCAATATTTTTCCTTAGCCAAAAACTCAGTAGAAATACTTCTCGATATATAAAAATTTCGATTCCAAAGCCAATAGTCTCTTTGGAATATTTAAGTATCCAGATGTAATATTTCTAGATTATTTTGAGCAACTTTTGAATTATTGTATGGTTCTACTTTGTCTACAGAACTATTCATAAGACACTGTCATAAAGTCTTGTTTAGCTTTTTTGAACATCCAAATAACTTCGGATTGGCTTCAAACTTTATCTAAAATTCTCTCATAATTAATACTCCTCGTTGGTACACTTATTGTGGTTTTAAGAAGCACTATTCACCTCAAAAAATACTATTCATGATAGTTAATATTTTTGGGTCGTTACACTCCTAATTCCCAAAATAATGTGGGCAGTAGGTATTAGTCCATGTGGACCTCCTAATTCCTAAAGCATGCAAGCTAAAGTCAAACTCTAGCAACTACACCTGCCATATATTAAGGCAATGATCCTTATGGACCAAGCCCGTAGAAGTTGCTAACTCCTTAGTTGATCAGTCAACCTATCCAGTAAATGGTATAGTTAATATTGGCTATTATTCCATATTTGTTCTCATTGATCATGTTTAATTGTGTAATCATCTTTAATTTGTTCTTTGTCATCTCACAAGTTTATACTCAAGTTTTGTCATAAATGTTTTCTTATTCTTACATTCTCACAATTCTCATTTCATGGTCATTGATTATTTCATGCCTCGTACCATAAGTAATATCTAAAATATCTTTCATTTTAGTATTGTATCCTCTATATTTGCTATATCTATAATATGTATTTCAATTGTAGTATCCCTTTAGATATTTTATTTTTTTGCTACTATTACTTTTAGACTTCTTTGTCTTGTTCCAGTCTCAATTACCTTTACCATTTAATTTTACATAATCATATACGTCAATATACTCAATTTAGCTATTGTCAGTTCTTCCCATTTCAATTAGTCACACCATTTCTATATACAATTCATGATTAAAGTCATATTATATAATGTTATACACATACAAACTGATTTGGCTATTAATTCTCACATCAAGTATGCCAATATAATTATCTTAATTAACCATTCATATACAATCATTTTCCATTATCTTGCCATATGACACTATGTTATATATGATATTCAGTTATTATAAATTATCCTTTAAAATAAAATCAAGTAATTATAATTTTGCTCATCTGAAGTTAAATTCATTGATTAGAGTATTATTCTCCTTTTTTTAACACCATGCCACATTACCCCCTTATACACATACCTCTATTTCAGTCTTTCATGCACATCTTGCTTATCACCACATTACCAATTCATTTACATTACACACACAACTTAACCTTACCCATACACATATTCACTTCGATACTATACCAATGAACCATGCTAGGTTTATATACATACCTCAAGTTTTATGTCATTTTTACATTCCAAGCTTATTCAATAGTAAATTACCAACTCATTTCATGCCAAGTACATCTAAGCACACTCTTATGTACATAAGTTCCTCTTTGTATACTATTTAGCCATAAGATAAATATACACCTACAATAAATTTTCCCTTGGTTTTGCATCTCAACCATGCTATTACTCTCTTACTAACTCATTTACATCACATATACCAACTAAGCACTTATGCACACATACATTCTCTAAAAACACATCATTCAATAATAACCCAAATCAATACATACATATTGTTTTATTTTCATTTCTTTATACCTTTATATTCCACCATTATCACCACATCTCATAGACACATTCACCATGTACAAAACATAACATACACACATAATACATTACTTACATACAGACACATTTACTCTTAAATGATGCAACAACTAACAGATAATATGTATTACATTAAATCCACTTACAGTGGACTCCAGAACATTTTGATTGCATTGCAGAATCCTTAATTTCCTCTTCCTCCATCAATTCCACCATTAAACTATAAGCATATTAGGTTTTATGTTTAGAAAATTTCTACAAAAATCTATAAAACTCTGAATCAAAATTTAATCACATATCTAACATTTACTCTTTAAATTCCATATGAAAAAAATAAGAAACCTTGAAAGAAATCACTTACCCATAAAAGTGTCACTATTCACTAAGTATTATTTTCTTTCATATTAGACCTCCTCTTAAATTCCTTTCACTATAATCTTACTCTAGAGATTATGAAGGCATGATTTGAAACTTTAAACTAAGAAAATGGTGTGTTTTAGGGCTTGTATAGAAGAAATAAATAGAGGATAAAATAGGGAAATGGCATTAGCCTTTAAGGGATAAAAAGAAAGGGATGACTTGATTTCAACCTATACATGCACACACTTTCTAAATTATTCATATTAGGATGGTAGATGGCCATGATTATGCCACATGGTGATTAGACAGCCTCGATTAATCCTATTGATGTTTTAATTTTCAAAAATGCAAATTAAATGTTCAAGACATTCTAAATTAGCTTTTTTAGTGCCAAAAATTCTTGAAACTCCTAATTAAGGGGTTCCTAGAACTCAAGCCTAAATTCCTAGAGAAACTCATTAAATTATTCATTCGCATAATTAAGAAATTTAGATAAAATATCAAAGGGCCTTAGAAAATTCTGATTTAACCACCATCAGACTCGTTGGAATTTTTAACATTGAAGTCTTGCTATTTTCGAATTAGTTCGAGCACATCTCGATCAATT
The DNA here is from genome assembly GCA_948208565.1 of Hura crepitans. Lineage (NCBI taxonomy): Eukaryota > Viridiplantae > Streptophyta > Magnoliopsida > Malpighiales > Euphorbiaceae > Hura > Hura crepitans. The sequence goes on along the minus strand of CANXYI010298513.1, from coordinate 6,082 downwards.
TTCTAACCCGGTGCAACTTAAGTAACTATTCACTAGTTCTTAACGTGAAATAATTTTTTGGTTCATTAAAAAGTACTAATTATTTCATTTACATCAACATTTTTTTTATCAAAGTTTTGTGATCCATACACTCATTTTAGCCACCATAGTGGGGCCTAGCTACTCTGAGGGTACTATTCACTCCTCAAGTTACACTATCTTAAGAACTAGGCTTTATGAGCATTATAATCCTATCCCTCTTAAGAAATTTCATCTTCAAAATTTTTTTGGCATTATCAATAATTGCATTAGCTTTCTTCCACCTCTTGGTTATTGAGGTAACTCTATGTTATTTTCACAGTACTTTTAATTGTAATATAAGTCCATTCCTTAGTTTCTTAACTTTACTTACAAATATCTCTATGAATCTCTCTTTATAGTGCAATCTATCTCTATTTAGACAGTCTACATTAATATCCCATGTAAGGATTCAATTTATACCTTCCTAATATGAATACTTAGTGTATATTATATATTCATTGTATTTTCAGAAATGCCAATTAATTTAATTTTAATTTTATATGTTTTATGACCTCACACAAATTGATAAAGCTTGGCTCATTTTACTCTTTCTCTTATTTTAAGACATCATTTAGTAAAGAACATCCCTTTCATTTTTAGTATCATATGATTCTTAACATTCCATATGTATCTCTATCCATTCTATAATCATTTGATCTCTTTCTCAACTATGTAATGTTCCATTCTTTTTCTTGTACTGCAGTTCATAAAACCAATTGTTAACTATAAATTTGCCCTTAAGTCTCTATACCATTCCTTTAAATATAACGGTTTCAAAGATATCAAACATATTCCAAGTCACCAATAGTGTTATTGCTAAACTTTTAACATTTCTTCCTTTATTTGTACACTAAAATCACCATCGAATAAAATAATTTAGAAAAGATTACATTACCAATTTCCATCTATCAACTAATAAGACCTCTCAATCTTAGTCCTTACTTGTAGTTCCTAACAAGACCTCTATTTAGTCTTATGTATATCAAGCATGGAATATGCTTGAATAATATATATATATATTTATTAATCTTAGGTTCGAGCTCTTTAATCTTCCATTTTTTATTGATTCACTTTATGCATGAGGTAGGCCTCCTATAAATAAGTCGTCATACTTAGTCCTAATACCACTTTATGGTTTATATCTATTGGAATCTAGTTTTTACCATGGTAACTTCATATTTAAATTGTATAAATACCACTTCCCTTACTATTATAATAGTGCTTTTTGCCTTATAAGTGATAATGATTACCACTATTTCTCAAGTTATAAGTTTTCATATAAGTTTAGTGGCCACAAGGCCTATGTTCTCACTTTTTCACCTGGCGTTAACATGATTTCAAGTCTATAGTGAAATATCTTTCTTGATATAACCAATCTTGTAATACCTGCAAATCCTGGTATTATGAATAGTGACAACCAAGGGTTGTGTATAGTGACTTTCAGGTAATGATAAAAGTTTTTCTAACTAATCAAAGGATTAAGTTATAAATATGCTATGGGTAAACTTTAATATGAAAATAAGGATGTTTGGTGGTCTAAAGAGTGATAACATATAAACTTGTGAGTAGTAAATCTTAAAGTCCTAAACATTAACTTCAGATATGAAAATAAGGTTCCTAACCTTACTGATCAAGATCTTATGAGTTGAATAGTATATGTTTATACTTTATCAAGGAAATAAGAACATTCAAATTAAAATTGAATGATAGCTAATATGTATGCGAATAGTATGACCCTAAGAGTGAATAATACCTCCTGAAACCCAAAATGTACTAATGTTATAGGATGGTAGGATTAATTATAAGATATTTTTGGGTAAAGTTTGGAAAGGAAATAAGGCTATTAAGGAGGTTAAAAATAGAAGTTCTATTTTTACAGTAGTGTATTGTAAATAGTAACAACTTAAAGCTGAACAGTAAAATAATTTTAAAAGTGCTTAGATGAACCCACAAATGCCATATCCTAAAGCTCAAATATTCTAAGAAATATAATGCTATGGGTATTGGAAATTTTAAACATTAAAAAGTACTTTATAAAAATTGGGTAAGGATAAAAGTAGTGATTTTGATTGAATTTTCTCGATTTTTAGCACAATTTTTTTTGGACTTTTAGAAATAATATGTATAATTATTTGCGGATTATAATAAGTGATTATTGCTGAAGGAAATTAAAGAATACATTTAAAGTGGCTTAAAAAGTATATTTATTGGCTTATTTTAATATGGGCCCTTAGATCTTTTCTTAGATTGATCTTAGAAGTTGAAGAGGGAGTATAAAAGGGAAAAAAAATCTGCCTGTAGGTAGCAACCATCCCTTATTTCCTTCTTCTTTCTCACGCCCCTTTCATAAAGGCTTCCACCATTGTTCCTTTATTCTCTCTTTTAGCATGATCTAATTACAAATTTCCACTTTAAATTAACTTTTAAGGGTAGCTAAAGAAAATTTATGGTGAGTATTGAAAAGAAGTTGGATTAGATTAGAAGGATTTTTAGAAAAGAGTTCTTAGGTGAATAGTAACACCCATTGAAATAAGTGGTTATTTTTAAGGTTTGATATTTTTATAAGTTTTATTTGGGTGCTACTAAGGGTTATATATGGTTAATTTGATAAATTAAAGCATATTCTGATTATTATGAATTTTTTATTATGGATTGAGGTTATGTTCTAGAGGAGATAAGGAGGAATTAAGAGGAAAAGAGTAGAAAAGGTTTATGGATGCTTTTAATATCTATTTAATGCAATTCAAGTAATTGTGCAAGTGATTTCGAGTGAAAAAAGTGTGATATAATGTATAAAATATATAAGTTAAATTAAATAACATGATGTAAAATGATATGTGATACTTATAGTTTGTTGGAATGCATGTATAATGCCTTGAATTTAAGAATGAAAAAAAGATTTGGTATGTGAATTGCATGAAGGAAGAAAATTTTTGTGTATATGTGAAATTCATGACTGTTTAGAGCAAACTCTATATTAGAAGGTCTAGGTTATTTAGAGTAGCCATTAGATCAGTGAGTCTAATTGTCTAGAACCACTATCATATTAGTTAGTTTAGACTATCTAGAGCAATTACTACATCAGTAAGTCTTGACTATCTAGAGCAACCACTAAATTAGTAGGTCTAGACTACCTAGACCAACCGTAAGAATATATGATGCAAAATGATGTAATCTTATTTATTTATGCATAATAATGAGTTATTTAATGTGATTAAGGCATAATGAGTTGTGGTATTAAAAATGAATGAGATATCATGAATCCTGTACATGATCTAAGTATGGTAAAGTATATGGTGAAAATATATAAATGGATATGATTATATTGAACAATAATTTAGCATGTCACCATTAAAACATGAAATATTGTAAGTTTGTTTTCTAAGGCCAAATGGCTTAATATTATGACTTGGAATAAGTCTAGAACAATCTCTTGAATAAAATGTTTAGTTGGAGACTATAGTAACCACTATAGTAATGACTAAAAATGAACCATGATGAGAATTTGACCTATTGTGTCTATAACTTGTTAATACATGAAATGTAATGATGATATAGAATAAGTATACGTTATGTTATATGTAAAAATTGAGTATGTAACATTGTAAATGTATAAAAGTAACCTAAGGCTTGAATAAGTTATAACAAGATGTTTATATATGAAGGCCAAAATCATAAAGGCATAATAAATGAACATAAAGTGTGCTCTATGAATGAGACTATGAGACAATGTGTTATGGTACTTATCTAAATTAATCTATGATAATAATGATGCATATTATGTAATGATATGAAATACAAATATAGTAATAAGGCAATTTGCCTAAGTTAAGCATAATGTATGTATTACGAACATGCATGTATGACAATGAATGTACATATGCACATCAATATGCTTCTATTATGATAAAAGGTGATATAGGTGTCTTTAAAACTTGAGTTATGATATTGTATTTGTCATAATCATAATTAAAGGACTTATAGCTTCTACTTGTGTGCATGTTGCCTATTATGTAGGTTATGAATAAATCATGACCATAGGGATGAGAATGATCATGTGAATATGTAATAATATATGTAATATAATAGGAACCTATTTGAACATATATTTATGAACAATTGATATATAAAAGATGAAATGATGATATTCATGGCATATGGTAGTTGGGAAATGCCATAATGCATGATGAGCTTATGAAATGGCTGAGTGGCCTATTATGGGAATTAATAGGTGCTTTAGGCATTCATTGAGTGATTATGATATAATAATGTGGATATAAGGCAAGAATAGCCTAAAGTGATTAAAAGAATAAAATGCTTATGATAATGTTTATTTTGTATAAAAGAAAAATATGTTGAAGTGTCAATCAATATATTCATATTACATAAAGGGTAATATTGTGGGTTTAATATAAATGGTGAAAAATATTAATTTTTCCATTAAGGTCATGTGTTGACCAAATTAAGGAAAAAATTCACTTGATCTCATTTAAGAAGGAGAAACTTAAATAAATATAGTGAGTTGGCCTATACAATTAGATAACCTAGTTTTGGATAGGTTGATCAATCAACTAAGAGGTATTATATAGCAACTACTAGATACCTTCAGGTATACTATTATGAGCCTTTAAGAAGTATTATGAGCCTTTGAGTAGTGTTATGAGCCTTTGACCAATATTATAAGCCTTTGGGTAGTATTAGAAGCCTTTGAGCACTATTATAAGGTTTTGAGTAATATCTTGACCTTTAGGTATTATATCACGTTATCTAGTCTAGTTTTGTTGTCTTCTAGGTATGGATAGTAAAATGATTGATTTAACTTGAAGATTTTAAATTAGGGAATTTAAGTAAAATTTTTGCAAGCATATTAATTAGTGATTTTATTAAAGGTGTTAAGAATGTGTACATACATATGAATGATAATTTATGTTCATTATGGTATAGAGATTAGGCATAAAGAATTCTTTTAAGTTATTATGAATGAATGATGCAATGCCTATGTATGCTTATGATGAGTTATGTATAACCATGTTGTGAGAGGAAGATTATGAAACTGTGGCTTAGGCATGATATACATGTGAGCTAAAATAAAAGTGAAGGTGTGTTATTGTTTAAGTCAAGCATAATAATAATGTTTGAAATCGTTAGGTATATGAATTTATTATGCATATATGTGAGTTGTGGTGATTTAATCAAGCAAATTGAGATGATGCTTCTTTTGCATATTTGTTCCATATCTTAAATCATGTATGTTTGGATCCTAAATATGTGATAATGTCTTATTTATCTATGAATTTTTATAAATATTGTATTATTGACTCTTAACATAGTGAACTAGTTTATTAGGAATGTTCTTAATTTAAAGTATTTAATATAAATTAAAAAGTAAATAAATCTGCCATACTATATTAGATACACCATTAAGCTAAAAAGCTTAGCACATTGGTATATTGATGTATGGATTAAGGGCCTACAATGTATTAAAAGTTTGTGTGATCACGTAACAAATTTATAAGGACATTTTAGTAATGGATATTGATATATGATGATTTATGAGCTACTATATATATATGGATTGGATTAGATATGATATAAGTGTTGATATTTTTTATATTTGTAAATGAGATGATGTAGAGTTTGGATGGTTAGATAGAGCAAGATAAGGACGAGATGTGTTTTGATATATTAGAAGTGCATTTTATTATAGGTTATTATTTTGACTAGTATCCCCACATAGCCGTTATGTTGTCAAATTTTTGACACAATGATCCCTAATAGTATAGATGTAAGGAAGTTATTATTAAGACTTGTTTTTATATGTTGTATGATAAGAAGTTATGTAATGGGATATAAAAGAAAGATAAAGAGTTTAAGTAAATCAGATAAGTAATAAAATAGATAGTGGTTATGTGTCATTCCTTATTCAGCTCTGGTGATCGGATTAGGTATGAGGTGTCACACTTACTACTTAAAAATTTTCCCTTGTTTCTTGTTATCATAAAACCATTTATCATATGTTTGT